>FIZR01026477.1:0-11957 GCA_900060175.1 Ferrisia virgata
TTTTTTTTTTTTTTTTTTTTTTTTTTTTTTTTTGGTAATTTTTATAATGATAATCAAGACAGGTAAAACACAAAGCTAAAAATAGGAAATTTCATTTTCACCACTCACGAAATTATCATATAAAAAAGCTAGCAACGGATTTGTGCCAAGCAACTCAAATTATCCAATAAACAAACAACCACCAAAGAAACGAAAAAATCGCTTAAATCGTCGAGAATCGAGTAAAAATTTAACAAAAATGGGTTAAAAGTGTTGAAAATGGGTAATAAATTATGAAAAATTGTTGAAAATCTTAAAAATGATGATCTGAAATGCTGAAAAAATCGTTGAAAATAATCGAATATTGGATCAAAAAATTGAAAGAAAAGCGTAACAAATCTAGAAAATAGATAAAAAATCAAGAAACAATGTTGAAAAATAAGTGAAATTGACCAAAAATCATTAAAAATCACTGAAAATTGGGTAAAAATTTAACTAACAGAATTGAAAGTGCTGAAAATAAATCAAAAATTATGAAAAATTGTTCAAAAATAAGTAAAAAATCAACCAAAAGTATTAAAAATCATTAAAAATAGAGTAAAAAATTAGTGAGCAAAAAGTGTTGAAAATAGCTCGAAAATTACGAAAAAATTTTGAAAAAAGAGTGAAAATTGATCATAAAATGGTCGAAAATTTGATAAAAATGCGTAAAATGTGCAGAACATTGATCAAATATAATAAGGAAATGTTAAAAAAGATGCAAAAATTCACCAAAAATCGTTAAAAATTTTCGAAAATTGAGTAAAAATTCGATAAAAGACCTTAAATATGAAAAAAAATCATTAAAAATGTTGCTAAACAAAGAATAAAAATGTGTGAAAAATTACCGAAAATCGTTAAAGAACGATCGAAAAGTGGGTAAAAATTTCTCAAAAGCAGGTAAAAAGTGCAGTAAATTTATAAAAATCACAGAAAAATGTTGAAAGTTATGTGAAAATTGAAAAAAAATACTAAATAATTGGTAAAAATCATCGAAAATTTAGGAAAAAAAATCACAAAAAATGAGTAAAAAATGACCAAAAACCACAAAAAATTCACATCTTTAACAAATTTTCACTCCATTTTCAATAATTTTCAATGATTTTTTTGTCAATTTTCAACAATTTATCAACATTTTTTCGTAATTTTTGAGCAATTTTCGCATTTTTTTGTTCATTTTTATCAAATTTTCAATGATTTTTTTGAATTTTTTATCAATTTTTACCAATTTTTCAACATTTTTTCGAGATTTTTGATCAATTTGCAGCACTTTTAACTCATTTTAGTCAAACTTTTACCCGATTTTCGATGATTTTTAACCATTTTTGGCCAATTTTTACTCATTTCTCAACATTATTTCTTGATTTTTCAACCATTTTCTGCATCTTTTACGCTTTCCTATCAATTTTTTATCTGATTTTTCAACATTTTTAACAATTTTTTCTACTTCAGGTAAATTTTCTGCATATTTAAACATTTGTTGTCAAATTTTTACCCGATTTTCAATATTTTTCAATAATTTTAGTTTTTTTAAATCAATTTTCAGCTATTTTGAAGTTTTTTGCAATTTTTGTCAACGTTTTACCCAATTCTCGATGATTTTTAGAGATTTTTTCTTTTTCATATTCCTGGTCAGTTTTCAGATATTTTTTAAAGATTTTTTTTTTGGTATTGTTGATCAATTTTCTGCATTTTTACGATTTTTATAAATTTTTTTAAACGTTTTTCAGGATTAGTGTTTGAGGGAGGGTGGGGAGAGGAGGTGTAGTTGGAGCTGCTAAACACGAATCTGCTGCTGTTAGTTTTTTTGGTGCTTTAGGTACTCATCTAAATTAAAATTACAAAAATTACGAAAATCAAACGAAAGGAAGTGAAAGTCGAACAAGCAATGCATAAACAAGTATTTTAGGATGTATTACGAGGAAAAATTTTTTCAATCAAAAATTACAATTTTATGAGCGAAAAACATGGTCGAAAAATAATTTTTCAGATTTTTCCAAGATGTTCTCGTACTTTTGAAATTTTGAAAAATATATCCCTTCACACATAAAGATTGGATACGTAAAAAATAATTTTTTCGGAATTATCTTCTCGAAGCCTCCACGTAAAAAACTAGATAACACTAGTTCAGCTAGAAAAAATTATTGAAAATTTGTGAAAATAAAAATTCGCAAAGCCAAAGCTACAAAAAGCAAGGTTTCGGCCCATAACTAGGGTTAGAAACGGTGTAGGGGACTAAAATTTTTACCAATAGGTTTTCAGACCATAAGAACCAAATTCCATCGGTCAATTTCGAATTTAAGTTCTGAGGTAGATTCTTCTATCCGCCAGTAGCTTTTCTTATCAGCTAATATCAAATTGTTTTTCATATGAACTTAAGAGAAGGGAAGTCACAATTGAACAAAGAAAGGGCATCATACAATCAATTATATGTAATATACGTGGAAAACGTTTATAACTGTAGTGTTGAACCTTCAAAAATGCTTGGAGGCTGGAATCAACAACGTTTTTCCTTTCAGCATAACCTTATTACACGTCAATATTGCATGGATACTCTACTATAAAAATGAAACGAATCACAAGACCAAACTGCACCATTCTTAACATTTTTGAATATGGTTACGATGAATCACGACGACAACACTAACAAAAAATATCGAGTATGTACTTGAACGCCGAAAAGACCAAATCAGAGCATAAGTTCGATTAATTCTATCACATCTCTCAGGGTACTTGACATAATTGGTAAGTTATACTACATGGAAATATGTAATACCCACATCCGGATACGAGTGCATTGGAGTATCCTAGATATATTTTTGTAAAACCTTGTTGTTCGTTGTACAATTTAAATGGTACCATTTTAAATGGTCTGTCTTTCTCGTATATAATCTCACAACTACTCGCTAGTCTCGGCATACAGAATATTGGATTCATATACATGCAGTACGCAGCCTCAGCATCTAAATAGAGAAAAGCCAAAGCGTATACTATGCACGTTGCGTATCATACTACAACTATACAGATACCACTGCATTATATTCCTTCACTGGTTAATTAAGCCAAGTACGGGTCATGAGGGTAGCGTTTAGCTAATTTAACCAATTTTCTGATCTTTCGTGGTATAACCTTGGTAGTGCCGTTGGTTTTAGCGGTATACTACACTCGTACATACAACACACGTATTATTCATTACAGATATATAGGGTCAGCGCCACAATGGCCGTCTATCGTGTTATAAAAATTAGATAGCTCGGGATTTTGATTTGATTTCTCGTATAGATACTATATAGGTAGGTAGCTACGAAGGTATCTCGTTTCTTTAACGAGATCGTATACTCGGTTGTTCTTTTATCTACTACTCGTTTATAGTACCAGTATGTTGCGAAGATACACGTAGATATATTTAAAAAAAAAATCATCGCAATGCGATGCTTTTTCAGCCTGATTTTCGTGACATATTCGAATCATGAGAATTGAAAAAAAGCATCGCTTTAAGATGCATTTTTCTTAAACAGTATTGAAGGCTAAAAAGTCAAACCTCCCAAAAAGCACAACTAAGGTACTTACTGACACAGTACACACCAAATTTCAATTTCTCAGCCCAATTTAGAGGGGAGTTATGCGAGGAACAAACTGAATAAATAAGAAAAAACGACAGCTGTGAAGGGGTGAAAGGGGGTTGAAAAATCGACACCCCGAAAAGCACATCTAGGACCCATACTAAATTTACATGCCTAATTTCTAGTTCCTAGCTTAATTTGGAGAGGAGTGATGCGAAGAACAAAGTTAAAAAACTCAAAAAATGAGAAAAACCTATCAAAAAGCTCAATTTGGTGGGGCGATAGGGGAAGAACAGCATTTTTTCAGAGTCAAAAATGGAGAAAACTCTCTTATCTTTCTTCCTAATTGACGTAGGAGATTGATTTTTGCATATGTTATACAACTTTTGGTTCTCTATCAATTGACCCAAAAACGAACAATTTTTGCATTTTTGGCGCGTCAGCATCCCCTCCCCCAAAATGGGGCAAAAACTGAATTTTGACACCGGGTCATCGCCACTCAAATATATCTAATCTCTCGCCAAATTGAGCCGATTGACCAAATTGGAACGATAAACGATTTTAATGGTGAGGGGGAGATGATAAATAAAATAAAAATAAATATCTGACATGGTTAAAAATTGTCTTAATGATCTAGAACTCCAAAATGGATTTTCTTAATATCAACCCCCCCCCCCCCTCATCTACCGTTGATCGATAGACTGTAACAGCCTACTTTTCATTGACAATATGACATAGAAAAGCAGATATGACGTAGAAAATCAGGCTAAAAACCATATATTTGAAGCTGTGGGTGGGTAAAATGGGACTGAAAAGTTGAGACCCCCAAAAGGCACATCTATGGAACCTATTAAATGTACATGCCAAATTTCAGCTTCCTAGATCTATTTGGAGGAGAGTTATGCGAGGAGCAGACTCAAAAAACTCAAAAAATGAGAAAACCTGACCAAAATACTACATTTTTGTAGCTGTGTGGAGGTACAATAGAGCTGTAAAGTTACAACTCCCAAAAGGCACATCTACAATCTTGACTAAGTCTTCATGCCAAATTTCAACTTCCTAGCTCATTTTAATGAGGAGATAATGGAGGAATCGCCCTTTTTCAAGGTCAAAAAGAGGAAAGCCCCGCAGATCTTCTCTTCTAATTGACTTAGAAAATTGATTTTTGGATATGTTATACAATTTTTCATTTTCTTTCAATATATTTAAAAAGGGACAATTTTTGTGTTTTTAGCCCCTCAGCACCCTCTCCCCCAAAATGGGGCAAAATTGAATTTTGACCCAAGATCATCCTCATTCATATATATCTGATCCTACGTCAAACTGAGTCGATTGACCGAATTGGAGCGATTTTGGTCAGTATCGAGCAAAGTAAATGATTTTAATGTTCGGGAAAAAAAAATAAATATCTGACATGGCCAAAAATTGTCTTAATGGTCTTCCAGGACCCCAAAACGAATTTTGTTGGTATTCCCCGCCTCTAATCACCGTTAGTCGATGGACTGTAATAGTCTGGTTTCCATTGACAATACGATGTAGAAAATCAGTCTAAAAATTAGTATAGAGAGGAGAAAAAAAACTCGTTATGAACACCTTTACCGATATACTTATATTATACATTGTAATTTGGCAAAATGGTAATTGAAGTAGCTAGATCTGGACTTATTCCATTTACAAGTATTGATAAATGGGCTGGCGGTTCGACTAACATGTTGCCTTACACACGTATAATGATATGGTAATTATTACCCATCGGTACGAGTGATTGGTTATTGGCTGACGTTTACACATGTTTGCACGTCGCCAATGGTATCAGATTTTTTGGCATCGACTCGACTAACTGTTGGGCTACACGGTGAATCGCCTATAGATCAAAAGAGAGAGAGAGAGAGAGTAATTATGCTCGTACATACTGCGCCGCCTTGCCTCGCCTAGCCGCCGCCGTTGAAAAGATGATAACGACTAGATCGAGTAAGTAGTTACAGGAATTTTACGGAGAGAGAGAAAGAGAGAGAGAAATGCAGCAAATTGAAAGAGGAAACGAGTACGTGATGTACAAGTATATACTACATCTAATACGTACTTATACTTACTAGCACATATCTTATTTGTGTATGTGCATCTTACATACGTGTACAACATACGTATATAGACTCACGTCATATGTGTGCATGTGTAATATATTATGTAGAATACAAATTTGCTTGGCGCATGATTAATGGTAATTACGGCCCGGCCGTACGAACGGAGCGATGATTGCATATAAGATAGGCGGAGTCGTGTGGTCGGATTCAATTAAGATTAACGACTTGGTTATGTGATCGGTGGTGTTTGATGACATTTTTCCGACGCGATTTGTAAATTTAGCCGAAATTATTAACCTCGCACCGACGTCCATGTACTGTAAGTACATCCTATCGAAAGGTCGCTCGTAAGGATTTGAGAATCTGCCGGAATGTGTGTGTGTGTGTGTGTGTGTGTGATTTGATGTGTTTGAAAAATATAGTGTGTCTATACGGTACACTCGTAGATGTATATCTGAAAGAATACAGTATTGTTGCTAGTCGTCTATACGAGGATATCTCTGAGTTGACTGCAGCGTATATTATTTTTTTTTATACTCGTTAGATACATGTATGCTATATGCAGCGTATAAGGTTAAAGGGTTAATGATTTGTTATGCTGAAGAGTATGTGATTGTTGACCTTTTTGGACAAAGTTGAATGGGTTTGATGGAATCGTGCCGATGCAGCGAAAGTCGGATCTTCGTAAAGAAGCCGAAAAATTAATGTCTTGTCTTTCGCTATGTTTGTTTGTACACGTACCAGGTAGTAATGTAATACTACAGTGTGTTACCTAAATCAAATGGATTTTTCAACGTAAATCACCTGTTCTTGAGATGCTTTCGTGAAGGTAACGAGCTAATGAATTTTATAAATATTTAGTACCTGAATATCATTCCTAACTACATTTTCCATTTTCAATTCATTTCAATAATTTAATCTAAGGTAAAACAGTATTTTTTCCTCTGTGTGTGTGTGTGTGTGTGTGTGTGTATGTGTGTGGGGAGGAGAAGTTTTCCCAATCCTGTTTTGGGGAAAGGAAGTCAAGAGAAAAAGGGAACCGTCAACATTCTATTTTTTTCAAAACATCTCTTCAGCTATGAGTCTTACATAGAAACCAGCTCAAATAAGTACAAAATTAAAGAAAGTCCGGTAGGACGTTCCAATTCAAGATTTCTTTGAAAGTGTGGAGGGGAAACGGGAAAAAATGATGTGAAATGAGGTTAAATCGAACAAGATAAAAATTTAGGATCTCTAACTTCATTCTTGACCCCCCCTCCCCCTCCCAACCAATTGGTTTAAAATTTCAAAGTTTGCATAAAAAATCATAAATTTTCCATTTTTTGATATTTTTTTGTCCTTGTGGAGCACATGAGCAGTAACGTAGCAAGGAGGGAAGAGGTGAACGGTTCCCAGGGTGAAAAATATTAGAGGGTGGCCCCGAGAAGCTGAGCTTTTTTTTATCGCACACACTTCACGACAAAATTGAGTCACTCTAGAAATAATTTCAGCAACGTTTTAATTTTATCAAACACAGGCAAGGGGAAACAGGGTAGAAAATTCAATAGACTGGCAGGTTTTTGAGGCCTGTAATTGAAGATAAATTGGCAAAACTGTTCAAAATAGTATAAGATAATTAACATTTTTGAAATTTGAAATTTCTAAGATTTTGGTACTACTGCCCTTTTTTTCTTACGTTTTAAATATTATTCACGAATTTCCTTGGGAGAGGGGGTGGGGTACATCCATATGAGTAAAAGGAGCACCTACAGCAAATTCTACATTGGGAGGGGATGAAGGAGAGGAGGATTGGTACACCTACAAATAGAGAAAATTGTAAAATTTACATTTATTGAAATAAAAAAGCCTACAAAAAAATACTTTCATTTATTACAGCAGCAAAAGTACTGAATTTTCGTATTTTCATTGTATCATCGTGAAAAATTTTAAAATAAATAATTTTTCCCATTTATAAACATGATTTTGTACCCCCTTGGATGCAGAAAAAAATGTAAAAACTTTTTAGAAATTTTCATTTTTACTCCTCATTTCAAGGGTTTCTAAAAAATGTCACTTTTTGCGTTTTTCCCCAAATGTCTGAAAAACTATGGAGGAAATTATTTTTGAAAAACATCATCCTGAAATAAATATCGGATGTTAATTTTAGATGATTGAGCGAAATATTTCAATTTTATCTCCAATAGACAATTTTTCAGGGGTGCTTAAAGAATAGTTTTTTCGTGTTCTTTCATAAATTTTTTCACATCAGGATCAAGCACATTTACCTTCGTTCATCTAAAATTGGCCATTTTCAGGGGTTCTTAATTAGTATTCCAGCATACAAAAATACAGTAAAATGACTCAAAAAAAAAAGAAAAAAAAATGAAAAATTACTTTTGATAGTTTAAAATAGCTGAAATGTATCCCTTCGGACAAAAATTTATCCAAAAATGCATTTTTTCAATTTTTAAAGAATTCATCTCAAAATATGGGAAAAATAACCATTTTTGAGTGCCCCTGAAAAATCGTCTATGGGGGATAAAATTGAAAGATTGCGCTCAATCGTATAAAACCGATGTCCTAAATTCATATCCAGGGATAAGGGTGGGGGAGGTAGGAGGTGTTTCTCAAAAAAAACTTCCCTGAACACTTTTCAGAAAATTGTGAAAAACCGTAAAAAAAAAACATATTTTAAATCCTCCTGAAATGAGCGGTAACGATGAAACCTTCTCATTGATGATCATTTTGGGCTTAAATATGAACAAATACCTATAATGATTAATTTTTCCAGTATTAAGTGAGTTTTGCAAATTTAAAAAATTGAATTAAAGAGCTGAAATTTTTACCACATTGTTTTAAGGTCATTTCGCAACCATTATGCCCTCATCGTTTGCAGATTACCAAAAAAAATAAAAAATAAAAAATTGGAACAACGGCCTCATTAATAACCAACTTCTAAGAACGACTTAAAAGTTTTACAAGATCAATATCAATAATTGAAAATTAAAAAATTTGATGAGTGACATGCGAATAACGGTCTATTTTCGAGATCAAGAAGAGTGATCTCCCCCACATTTCCCATCCCAATTAACTTAGAATGCTAATTCTTGGATATTTTAAATATATTTTAATTCTCCACTAATTAGCCAAAAAACAAATAATTTGTGCGATTTTTACCCCTCCATACCCATAAGTGGTCTTGATGGTCTTTTAAGACTGGAAAAAGGATTTTATTGATAGTCTATCCCCCCTCTCCTCACAGCTATAGGATGATAGACCGTAATAGCTCGAATTTCTTTAACGATTTGACAGGCAAATCAACAAATTGACTCGTAGAAAAAATAACAAAAATAAAGGCAACGCTTTTTTACGCCTATTTTTTCAATCCATTTAACTTTCGTACAAGTTGATTAGTTCCAGTTTTAGTAGTTCCTTTGTGATAAGTAATCAGCAACCTATTATGCAACGTACAAATACTTAGAATGATGGTCCGACGATACAAAGAAGATTGTATCGAAGATATACTAAATTCTAGTACGTAAAATATTCTTTAAAAGCTACACCAAACATCGTTCCTCCCTTCAATTCTTCCTTGTCTGGGTAAAATTTGCAAAGCACTCGTTCATCGTTCAATAAAATAACGAGCCCGAATCAACAAAAAGGGCAACGTTTTACCAACGTATACATAGAAAAACGTCTAATACGTAAGTACACCCCCTGTTGAACAAAAAATACCTACTTACCCCAACACAGGGGAAATTTTTTTTTCTCCTCTTGAAATCTCGCGGGATATCGTTTTAAAGATTCTTCGGCGGTAACATTTAAATAAACGAATGTTTTTCTCCCCAATATTCGCAGCACGGTACTTTATTTATGACGAGATAAAAAAGCGACTTAATTTAATTATTGCAAAATGCTACTGCTACAGCCATACAAATACGATTGCAACATTGAAAAAATTTAATTCCGAAAATTAATATTTTTTTTTTCTCGCAAATAAACGAGCTGCAAAGATATTAATAAGATGCAAATTTTTATCAAAGAAAAATAACGAAAGAGAGAGTCAGTTATAGTAATTAGATAATAGACGTACCTTTTCGTATGTTTTTCCCTCTTACTTACTCATCGGTCTGTTCTATTATCTTTACTTTATTATCGGTAGGCATTTTGAAAATTTTTTTTTTTTTCAGTTCGAAGATGAAAATAAAAGATTTTCTTGGTCGTTAATTTCGTTACAGTATTTTTGCACCCTTCGACTTCGTTTTTTTTTTTTTTTTAATAGACCGCGACCGTTTCGAATGTTATCAATTAATTGATTTTTCTCATCAAAAGTAGGTATTATAAGAAGAAAAATGTAAGGAAGTAATTTTTTTTTACGATTTAGTCGAAACGAAATTATTTTTCCTAAATGTTTACATTACCAAACAATAACTCATGGCATACAAAAAATAGTATGTTTAAAAGAATGGTTTCTTCTATTTTCACATTTTTCACGTAGAAGAACCAATACGTACCTATCCATCATTTAAAATACTTCCGCACGTGGAATCAATTCGAGAAGAAATTTAGGAATTCTAAACACGAGACAAATCTGCAGTGAAAATTCAAAAGTCACCACCATACGCGTTATATACGGAGCCAACAAAAAAATAAAATAAAATACAGAGTGAGCTTTTTATTTCGATTTTTTCTCGACAACATATTCTATTCGAATTTCGTAAAAACGTTTGAAAAATACCTTGTCTGTATTTTTGTCTCATAATACGAAAATATGTATAAAATATTATTTTCCAACACTGATACAAAGAATATCCAGACATTTTTTTCATATTGTTTGAAAAAAATTGACGTATATTTCGCAAATCTTGATATAAACATATGCAATAATCTGAAGCATCTTTTCAACAATGTCCAGAACAACGAATAGAAAAAGCATTGTCATGAACATTGGTTACCGTATCTTATACAATTTTTGAAATCGTTCGTTGGGCGCTTTCAACCTCTTAAATCCGTTTAAGGCTCAAAGTCGTTTCGGTTTAACGTAAAAACGAACTTATATGGTTGAGATATCGTACTTTCAAACAGTCTAACCAATATTACAGGCCAAACATCCGATTTGTATCAAGTTTTACCTACAGGTACTTAAGCGAAGCTCGAAGGATAAAAATCTCTCTCATTCTTTACGATTAAATTATCTACCCAGCATAAAATTCGCCGCATTCCGCATCTCATCTCAATCGACACGAAAAAAAATCTTTAAATAGTCTTAACAGTCGTTTGAACTAAATTCGAGCCATTATTCGCGTTCTAAACCACTTGAAGAAGGTTTTTCTCTTCTGACTTGTGTGTAGGTATTATACAAAAAAACGTCACGACGAAGACGACAACGACAACGACAACCAAGAGCAAATTCAAACATAGGGTTACAACTTTAGGACCGAAGAAATTGTGTGGTCGATTTTGCGGCCGCATTGTACAAGATGTAATTATCTTAGGGGAGAAGTTGGCTTTTTGCAAGAAGCGTGTACTACGTCGTATAGTCGACGTAATCAAAATGTAACTTCTCACCAACGGATTACCAGCTTCTAAAAAAAAAAAAAAGCAAAAGAAAAGGGGATTCCGCGGATACAAAGAAAGCGCCACGCCGTTAAAATCAGTCCGTTATGTGGTCGTCATGCTTTGTGAAATGTTGTTTAGAAATTAATTTTCTACTAGGATTTTCTTATACCGTATACCGTATCCTTCTTCTTGTAAAATAGCTATAAGAATAAGGCGTTATCTAATTTTAATCAATTAAATAGGACACTTCTTACATCTGCGAGTACCGAACAAATTCTGAAATGGTACAGTTATTTCTTTTCTTTTTTTTTTTTTTTAATAAATTGATGGCATGTCATTAGAGAGGAAGCAGGAGGGGGTTGAGAAATAATGCTTAAAATGTTTTGCAGTTTTGAAAGTCGAAGAAAATTTTCGGCTCTGTTATTTATTTATCAAAGTCGAGAAATCCCACAGATGATATATTTTGACACAAACCCCAAGATCCTCGTCTTCCAACTCAGTGGCGTTTTTAGGTCAGGTTTTTCGGGTTCACTCCCCCCTAGCGGGGTTGGAAAAATTAAAAGTTGCCAGCACTGATCTTATATCATCCCAAGATTGAAAACTAAAACCCTAAAATCCTTCATTTTTTGTCGTAAAAGTTCGAAAAATACGCTTTTAATGGTTAAAAAATGTTTTTTATTTTTAGACCCAAAAAACAGATTTATACAGGTACATTACGTAAAAATTATTTACCACCCCAATGCTCGGAAAAATT
>FIZR01026477.1:12511-23135 GCA_900060175.1 Ferrisia virgata
ATGTGAAGAGGAGATAGAAATTGTATAAATGCCAATTGGGTTGAAACTTCAAAATTTATCTAAAAGGGAGGGGGGAGGATACTTTTTTAATTTTTTTGATTTCAACGTGTCGTGGTAGACCACATGAGACCAAAAAGTTCTTGAATTTTTTTTTATTATTTTCAGAGGTTTCAAAATCATTTTTAAAAATGTAAAAAAATCATTTATTTTGAATTTCTTCAATGTGAAAAAGCAAAAAAAAAAACTTATTCATAATATCATCTAAAATTATACTACCTATTTCGTGTTTCTTTTTGAAAAAATTCAAAATAAATGATTTTTTTATTTTTAAACATGGTTTTAGCACCTTTGAAAATCAATAAAAAAATTGTAGACAATTTTTTTTGGTCTCACTGGTGTTACTACAACACATCAATACAAAAGAATACAAAATTTTTTTTTCGATTTCTTATGAAAATTTTGAAATTTTTAGCCATCGTGGAGGGAGGGAGGGGGAGGATGAAGGGAGGAGAGAGGAGAAGGAGGACGATGTGAATGTCAAGTTGGAGACTCGAAATTTTTACCACGTCCGTTTGATAGTTTTTTTTTTATTTTGGTCTAATGTAACGTACCATGACCATGAGCCTATGAAACATTAATACCAAAAACAAATCGGGAAAATAAATTTTGTATTTTTATGTAATTTTTCAAAATTTTAAGCCAATGGGGTGGGAAGGGGGCTAAGAGCCAAGTTGTATCCTTAAATATTCAAAACTTTTATTTGATATCGTTTCGCAACTTTTTTTCACTATCCTCTTCAATATTCGAAAAAAACCCTAAAATTAAAACCACAACCTTTTTTATCACCAATAAACCCAAATCAAGCGAAATTTACTCGTTTCTAAGAGAGAGGAAGGGAGGGGAAATCCCTCATACAGCATTCATACTTGGTTTTGTACGGTTCTTTTCAATTTCTACTGATTTAAGAAAGAGGAATGATTCCAAAAATTTTGAATACATCACGAGGAGCGCTTTCAATATGAACGAAGAAAATTTGATCCTCCATACAGGTTGTCCCAAAAAGTAGAAAATGTATTTTCCTTCCAAAAATATCATACATCAAAGGTATATTTCGATTCGATGACTTTTTTGAATTTTGTATTTTTGAAACCAGTTCAGCAGTTTACAATCAGTTACCTGAAATAGGCAAAAAATTAAAGCTAGGAGAAAAAGTTCCGAATAAAAGTTATAGATTGTTGAATACTGATTATTTTTTATTGTATAATTTTTTTTTCTAAGCAGCACTACAGAGCAGTTATATGTACCATCAGAAAAAGGATAGGTCATTGAACTTTCTCGAGTTACATCAAACCTTAATCTGCAAACTACAAAAAAAGTTTTCCAACAAAAAATGGCTTATTTTTAAAGCCTTACAATCTACATTTATATTTTTTTTATTTTTCGATTCATTTGAAAAAATGTCGGTAACTGGTTTTAGGAAGCACCGAGTCGAAATTCCAAAGCTGTTGAAAATTCAGAAAAAAATGCGATACGAAAAATGCTCTTGTTGATGCTGATATTCTATTTACTTTAAATTTTCCTTCGAATGTTCAGATCTGAAAAAAATGATTTTTTCATCTTGCACAGTACACACTCATGATACACCTCATCACTGGAAAAAAATTTAGACCCCCCCCCCCTGTTTACAAAATATAAGGTGATAAGAATTCAAAATTTGAAACAAAAGCACTATTAGTTTCAAGTATCAAGTAAAATTTTCAAATTGAAACTTCTCTCCTTTACAAATCCCATCATCGATCACATTTCTGTCTACAGCTATGTCTCCGTTTTTTATCCTCAGCCAGGTAGATACTGCTCCTACGTTATTCACGTTTTAGACAATTTATTCGATTTTCAAAAACGATATTCGAACCTTGAACGCACCCGAACCCATAAAATCTTTCGAAATCGGCTAATAAATCATTAAAAAAATGATTCACAACGTTGGTTCGGTTTTCAAATACCTCTACCATGGAGTACTTAACCTAGTACTGAAAAACATATCAAATTTCCCCAACGTTGCCATTAAATCTGGTAAACTGAATAATTTGACGAAATTTTCACACAGGTATCATCAACCGCTATGAAATAATTACCCATAGACCTAGGTAGTAGGTGCGGGTTTAAGAAGGCGGATTTCGTTGCTGATACGTATACATGTTTATGGCTACCATGAGAATAAATTTCTACAGGCAATACTCGAATTTCTGGTAGAAAAATAGAAAAGAAAAAAAAAATCTTCAATTTGAGATAGTATCACAGGTTGAATAGTGAGGCGGGTGGCAGCAGGCGTGTCGATACTACCCATATACCAGTTCACCAGTTCAAAAGAAGGCGCTGATATGCATAAAAACAATTTTACTTTTACAAGAATGGTACACGGAGAACGCATTGTCGATGATAAATGTTCGGAATGCGCTGAAAGCGTATTACCTTACCTACATATTCATGTCATGAATTTTAATATAGATTCGATGTTTTTCTAATAACATTTTCGGTATATACTATAAACGTAGACGTAGACGTACCTAGACTTACGTATGTACTTTGGAACGTAATATGTTAAAGATAAGCATATTATACGCGCGGTTTTTTTTTTTTTTTTTTTTTTTTTTTTTTTTTTTTTTTTTTTTTTTTTTGTTCTTTTCTTCTTGTCGTATTTGCCGTCTATTTTTACATATTATAACAACGTTGAACTATCATCGTTATATTGTCTATACGTATGCGATACTTATTACTTATGGTACCAGCTCTGTTATGAAAAAATTTCATCTCGTAAGTCGTATCAATCGGTAACCCAAACCGACGATGAAAAGCAAAAACGTACAACGAACATAAATACGTATACTAAAGGTGAAAAATTTTGAAAAATATTGTACTCGAATTCGACATGTTCATTGTTATTTATGTTATTACTTTTGAACAAGTTGCGCCATTATGTACTCGAGAGATATAAGCAGCAAGTTACTTAAAAACTTAACGTGAACGGTATACAACAGCACACGTATTGTTGGCTACGTAAAATAGCATAAAAAGGATTTACGTCTCGTCTCTAATTGGTATTAATTTTAATTTTGTGACTGGAAAGATGGCGCTGTAATAATATATTATTTGTCTGGATACGTTATACGTATACGTACGCGAGTCACATTACTAAATCCTCGAAAAAAAAAAAAAAAAGGGGGTAAATGTTTTCCAAACAACACTTTAGAAGATGTTCTTCAGCTGCAATGTACTGTACGTACCGTTGCACTAATAGGTACCTACAGTACCTACAATTCGTCCAACGAGCAACATTATCGTATACGACACTGCAGTGCTGTATGTACAACATTATACATTTATAAGTACACGAGGAAAATTTCGAGATATACATATATACGAAGAGCAGAAAATGGTTAATTGAATACATCGGAAGATATAATGCCAACCATCGGTATTGTTTTGAATAATTCACAATGTACTGTATAAGTAGATGTGCAAGTACATAGACGACAACATACATAAGTAAACTAGGTATCTACACGTTAAACGTGACAATTTAGCTAATACAATATGATACGTACAGGTACCCAACACGACAACCGCCACCCTGGGCACATACTAATATGTTATAGTGTTACACACACGTGCACAAAATACAAAACTGCTATACGCAGCTGAGTTTAGAAAAACGACAGGAAGAGGTTTTAAAAGGTGATTTGTTTGATTGATTGGTACTAAAGAAAATTATAGGTAATCGATCGTCCATATTAATTAAACGATTCTCGAAAAAATTTTAATTTCCTTTCTCGTATATTTTCATTTCATCTTCTTTTTTCAAGGAATCACTCGAACCTGTTATCGCAGATCTGTACGCGACTTGAATTTATTAAAAAAGGCTTGTCAAAACTGCCTACCAAGTTAGATATTTAGCTGCTCAAATTCATCTTCAGATTTTTTTAGGAAAGTTTTGCTCACCTAGTCGAGTCAATTTATATAATCACTTTTCATTAATCAACTGCTCTGAATATTTCGATCAATTAACATTCTACTTATATCATTTTTCCGTAATTACCAATGATTCTTTTGGTAATACTTCGCAATTACATGTTGACCGTAATTCAATTTCATTGGTAATTTACCGATACTTCACCAAAAATGAACTGTAATTTCAAGGTAAATACGGATGAGTCTGACGGTCATTAGCCGTAACCTTTTTGGTAATTCATCATCCAATTCTTGGAAGCGTAATTACAAAGTATTACCAGTAATTCTGACCGTTATTCACCATACATCTAATGATAATATACGAATTTTCTATCCGCTGGTAATTTACTGGTAATTTACGGTAATTACTCGTGGTTTACGGTAATTACCTACAGTTTTACAGTAAATGTCGATCGTTTTACGGTAATTACCGATGGGCTAGCAGTAATTACCAACAGTTTTAAAGTAATTACCTAAGTTTTTACGGTAATTGCCGATAGTTTTAAGGTAATTACTAACGCTTGTACAATAATCATTCCCTATTTTACAGTAATTACCGACTGTTTTACTACAATTACTGACGGTTCTACTGTAGTTACCGAATGTTTTATGGTAATTATTGGGGTGGGGCAAATTTTGCTTTTTCTGGAAATCTGAACGCGGGGGGGGGGTTGTCACAATAGTTGTGAAATGACCTCGAAAGGATGTGGTGAAAATTTCAGCCCTCAACTCAATTTTTTAAACTTGCAAAGCTCACTTAAAGTTCTCAAATTTACAAAAAATGAAAAAATTTTTTTTTCAATTTTAAAAAAATGTAATTATTACATATATTTCAACCCTAAAGTGACCATAGGCGGAATTTTTTTATCATCATTTCATTTTCAGAGGTTTAAAAAAAATCATTTTTTACGATTTTTTATGATTTTCTGAGGAACTAGGAAGGAATTTTTTTTTGAGAAATCCCCCCCCCCCCGAAATCGATGTAGGCCATCAATTTTACACGATTAAGAGCAAGATTTCATTTTTACTCCATAGTCGATTTTTCAAAGGCACTTAAAAAACGCCGTTTTTGTAAAAAATTACAAAAAATGACATATTTTGCGCAAACATCTAAAATTATGTCCAACATTTATTTCAGAAGGACGTTTCTAAAAAAAAAATTCCTTTATTGTTTTTCAAACAGTTGTGGAAAAATGTAAAAAGTGACAGTTTTTAAAAATCCTTGAAATGAGGGGTAATGATAAAAAAATGGCGCCAATGGTCATTTTGGGTCAAAATCAGTATAATAATTTAACTTTAAAAAAAAATTTAATCTTTTTCTAAAAATTTTGAAAATTATATTTACGGTAATTACCTATTTTTACTGTAATTACTCGTAAGTTTATGGCAATTACCTGCAGTTCTATGGTAATTACCGATGGTTTTACGATTATTTCTGGTATTTTATCAGTAAATAACAATAATTTCATCTGAATTTTACGTCAAATCCATTGAAGATTAACCAGTAATTTACCGTTAATTTCGATGATTTTAATAGTCATTACTGAAATTTTATTGATAGGCTATGAGAATTCTGCTTGTACTTTACTGATCTGTAATAAACCATTAATTAACAATAATTACAGATTATTTTTACAACAATTACTGAAATATTTTGAGTAATTTTGTTCATATTTTACTGTAAACCCTCTAGTAATTAACCAGTAATTTACGGTAATTACCAAAATTTGATCGATATCGAGTTGATCAAATAATCTTTAGTTTGAAGGAAGGTGAGAGGCGTAGGAGAAGGGGGAATACATATCTGGTATCGTTGAAAATGGTCTTTATGGTCTTGTAGGACCCCAAAACGGATTTTGTTGATATCCCCTCTCATTCACTGTGGTTCGATTAGCGGTAATAGCCTGGTTTTTATTGACAAAATGACATACAAACCTACATTTTGAACCTGCAAGGGGGTGGGATGGGGCTGAAAAGTCAAAACCCCCAAAAAGGCATATCTAGTGCTTTTACTAAATGTGCATATCAAATTTGAAACGCCTACCTTCACTTGGAGGGAAGATATGGGTAGAACAGCCTTTTGATTCTTTATCGACTGGTTTAAAAACGAACAATTTTTGCTATAGTAGCCTGTCAGCACAGCTTTCCCCCAAATTTGGGCATTACTGAATTTTAAACCATGGTCATCCCTACTCAAAAATATCAAATTTTACGCCAATCGAAGCTTTCTGCTAAAATTTTACCGATTTTGGTCCGTATCAAGCTGAACAAAAGATTTTTACTTTTAGTACAGAAAAATAATGAACGGAATTGAAAACTGTCATGGCCAAAAATCGTCTTAACAATATTCTAAGACCTCAAAACGAATTTTGCTGGTTACAGGAAAGTTATTAAAACGCTTTTTTAAAAACTTTATAGGAGTAAAAAACGAAAATAAAAGTATCAGGCCACTGTGAGCTTTTTGTACTGTCTCATAATACTATCATTCCCGATTCGCTTTTGCACTGTTATTATCATCATCTACCCACCTTAATTTATATATTTTTCCCCAAAAAAATTAAAAAAAAAAAATGAATGATGTACGTAGCCTTAGTCTGCGTAAAAAATCCTTATTAATATTCCATATTTAATAATGGATACAATTACGTGCTTCGGCATGAAACCCGATCGATTAATTACCCTCGTTTCAAATTCGAAGATAAACAAACGAACGTGCCACGTTATCAAGTTCAAAATATACGCTATATTCGTATCAGATTTAAAAGCTATACGTAAACTAAAAACTTGGATGCGTAATGAATTTGCTACACTCATCAGTCTCATCAACGTCGAACTATTATAACTAGATATTTCCCTCGCAAACCAAATTCGTAAATTTAATTTATTTCAGTATTCAATATGATACAAGTTATTAAGTAAGTGTTTTTAGTTGTTAATAATACACAACTAAGTAATATGGTTTCATCCTCGGTGATAATTTTGGTCACGATTTTATACGGTAACATTCGAAGCATATCAACGAATCGTACCACGTGCGTGTTCTTTTGAAGTTCTACCATACAACAATGCGTGAATGTGGAATATAGCAGAGCTACTGTTTATTGTAACACGTATTTAGTCCGAGTTATTTCTACGGCACCTTGTCCATAGTTGACATTATGCAGAGGGAATACATTTTTATAAATTATTTTAACCAGTGCGAGTTACAGAAATGGGTTGTAAAAAATGAACATGGTTTATGATAAAAATTCGGTACCCTCATGGCCCTTACCAAATAGGTACAATGAAAGTAATGTAAGAAACTCGATAGGTTCCCAAATCTATAGTATGCAATTTTGGAAAATTTATATTCTAGGTTCATGAACCTTATTATCAACCTGTCACATAAATACAAAAACGATAAGTACGTACCTAGGAACCTAACTACCAATCTGCTTAATTTTACATCGAACGAAAACAAGCTTCAGCCATACCCTCGTCCAAACTAACCTAATCCTTTTCCCAATCGTTACGTAATTCCCTTAGATTTCACATATCTCAACAATTATTACGAAAATCTTGAACTTTTCTACTTGACTGAATCGTTTGTTGTGTATCATACTTAGGTACTTATTCACATCTACTTACATTCAATTTACTCGCGTTAATCCGCTCGTAAAAGTCCCCCCATTTAAAAATGCTAACAGAGGAGGAAAAAAATCTACAAAAAATCTCCAATCTATCATTCACTCATTATACACCTTCTTGCATGTTATATACGAATGAAGAGGAGGACGATTAACGCATAATACACGTAGTACTACCGACGAAAGTACTACGAAGTCGCACTCAGCTCATAAAAAAGATTACACATAATATTACCAACCACTTATGCACCAGCTCGCCCATAACACAAATAATTTCTAATCCGGCGACGTTTTTATATTCGAAAAATGTTAAACGTTATTTGTATCGTTAATTTTGATTCATATCTATAATCGAAAATACCAGTTTACGGTACAGAACACATCTGCTATACTAATCTATAAACGCCTTATCTGATAAAAAGCATCGAACTACTTTTTCAACTCTTATTCCATCTATACATTACATACGTAGATCGTTGGTACTCTACGCGTCTTCCTGACAACGTGTACAGTAAAAATAACACACACGCATCTGATAAAAAACTATCTATGTATAGCGAGAATTTTCGAATTTGAATTTTTTTTATGATACCGAATACTCGTAAAATACGCGATATTAAATTTTTTACATTACCAGACATGTATTTGTAAAGTTAGCTTTCAAGTTTTTAGTGAACAATTACGTGGAATTGGGGAAAGGGGGGGTGTAATGATTTTTCACTTTGAAAAGATAGGAACAGATGGAACTTTTCGATAATGAGCGAATATTGCGGTGAAAAATTATTTAATATTAAGCTTAATGGTGATAAAAGGTGAGTATGGATGAGCTAAAGAATGACCCTTTATTTTCTCCCCTGTCTCCTCACTTCTTAACATACATTTATAAAAATACTCGGCGATGTCTTGCTCCCTTCCCTCGTCCCCCCTCCCCAGGCATCGGCATAGTATATATGATCGATGAAGGTAACATAACGGTGCCAGGGGGCTGAAAAGTTGAGACCCTGAAAATATATATATTCAACACAGCTAATAAAATTACATGACAAGTTTAACTTTCTTGGATCAATCAAGAGGAATTTCAGAAAAATAAGCTAGGTGTTTCATGATCATAAAAAACGTGCTACGAAAAGTATATTTTTCCTTTCTAATTACATCAATTTTTTTTCCATCTTTACACCTTCTCCATACCTCATAAAATTTTGTAATACCTGAATTTTGACTAAACGTCATCCTAATACTAATTTTTAGTTTGATTTTCTATGTCATGTTGTCATTGAAAACCAAACTATTACTGTATATCAATCTGCGGTTGATGAGAAATAGAGGGAGGGGAAGGAAATATCAACAAAATCCGTTTTAAGGTCTTGGAAGTCGATTATGACCATTTTTGGCGATGTCAGACCCCCCCCCCTCCCAAACTAAAAATCATTTGCTCAGCTCGATACCGATCAAAATCGGGTAAATTTGGGCAATAGGCAATTCTAAGTTATTTGACATATCCAAAAATCAGCCTCTAAGGTCAGTTAGGTGAGGAGATATGAAGAGTTTTCCTCTTTATGATTTATGATCTAGAAAAAAAAGCTGTCCCTCCTCTATCTCTCTTCCCCAAATTGAAGTAGGAAGTTGAAATTTGCATGTAGATTTAGTCAGAGCCATAGTTGCGCCTTTTGAAGGTTTCAGCTCCAGTTTTGAGTTTATTACTCGTTTTAAGTCCGTCCCTCTAAATTGAGTTAGGAAGTTGAAATGTAGCATGTGAATTTAGTATAGGTCTTAGATGTGCCTTTGGTGAAGAGGGGAGGGGGGTCAGCTGTTCATTCGAATATTTACTTATTTATCTACCACTGTTCAAGAAAAAACATCCCAGAGCGCTGCTTTTTTTATTCCACGAGTGGAGAATTCCAATATCTTCTTAACTGATGGAAATTAGACTCAAAAACCATCGCAAGTAGATGCTTTATCGTCTCCCATAGCTGAATTTAAACAGGAACCATACGAAGAAAATACTCAAAAAACTACAAAAATTACCTGTAAAATTAATTTTTTTAGCAACTATCAATGGTTGCAAGAAGATGTAAAAAATCAATACCCCAAAAAGGCAGACTTATTAAAATCCCAACGAAATCTATATCCGAATTTCAGTCCTGTGGGATGGAACTAGCTGAAGAGCCAACTATTTTCAAGGTTCAAAAGAGATAAACCGACAATATCTTGCTTACTCTTAATCATTTCAGGGTACCATTTTCTGAACATACTCGAAAACTTTTGATTTTCTGTCGACCTTTTCCTAAATTTTGAACATGGCGGAATTTTGGCCCAATGCAATCCTCATATTTATCCCAGGAAACGAAAGTTGAAGAGTACAATGAACCAAAAGTTGTGAAATTATGTCAAACAGATTTAGTAAAAATTTGAGCTCCCTAATTGATGCTTATCTTCTTCCAAATGGGGATTGAAATTTCCAAAATCAACGTAAGAAATCAAAAAAAAATGTTTTCCTTTTTTTTAAAAATTTTTTGGTATTTATGGGTCTCAGCTAGGCAATCTGATATCAAAAAAGTAATTTTCGCAATTATTTTTTGTTTTTTACGGGGTACAAAATCACGGATACAAATTGAAAAAACTCTATATTTTAAACCGTTAGGAGACAAAAAAAAAAAAAAAAAAAACTATAAAATTTCGTATTTTAGGTTTATTACTTGAAAAAAATCAAAATAAATGATTTTCCAATTTCTAAATATGACTTTGTACCCCCTCCCCCACTTCAAAAATTTTTTTTTTGGTCTCACTGGCTTCACTTTGACATATTAATACACAAAAGCCAAAAAAAAAGATTTTTTTGATTTCTTATGAAAAATTTGAAATTTTTAACCAAGAGGAGGGGGGAGGAGTCAAAATAGAGGTCTCAAATTTTCAAAAATTTTTTTCAATAACCCCTTTAACTTTTGAAAAAAAAAAAAAAAAAAAAAAACTGTAATTGAAATGCCCTAATA
>FIZR01026486.1:0-20519 GCA_900060175.1 Ferrisia virgata
AAAAGAATTTTGAAATGTCGAAATAGGAAAAATGGTCATTGCCATTTATCTCGAATTTAGATGAAAATTTAAAAATTCTTAAAAAAGAAAATATTCGAAAGCTATAAAAAAATGATTTATCACACGAAGGTGAAAATTAAAAATTTTTTAAAAAAGACTTCAAAATCAAAAGAAAAACATAATTTTGATGATCCGAAATTTATATAATTTTAGGTCGTCATAGCGTCCATCTGGCCTCATGGTCTTTCATATTAAAAAAAAAAAAACTATATTTCAGTAACAAACTTTATGGCTTAGTTGAACATCAACGAGTGAAAGCAGAATAAAATATCAATATGTATGTGAATTTATACAAGGGAGGGGCTGGTAGGGGAAGAGATAATTTAACAATAGTGATTTTGAACAGATAATTTTGTATGTAAAAAGGACCGAAAGATTGATGCCGAAAAATAAAAGAAAAGAGAAAAAGAGAGAGAGAAAAAAAACATAGTGGCATCTTATGCCACACGTGAGCGATCAGTACTACGATGTTTTCTCAAACTTAATTTTTTTTTAACATGGCACACCCATTTCCGGGCTTTGAAAAAATTATATGTTACATTTAAGAGTATCACGAAAGTACTGAAAAAAAACTTAACCGTACTATCCTCATCCACCAATTAAATTTTTTTTTATTTTCAAAGTAAAAAAAAAAATTGGGAAAATTGTGACAAATTTTTTTGAAAAAAATGATCATGCATACCTCAGCATAGTACGCATAATCCCTGAAAATTTTAGAATTTTTCATCCAATCAATCTTCAGATATCGCCTTTTGAATTTTCACCATTTGAAGCCTCCTTAATGTGGATCCGGCAGGGCTGGGGGGTAAAAATTCTTTTTTAGTGGTTTTCATCCAAAGTGACGTTTCGAACCACTTTAGATCTGATTTTGATCCAGGGTCGATTTTTCCATCTTAATGAGAGAGACCCATTTGTAAAACATTATTCACAGGGAAGTAAATAAGCTGACGATAATTCGATAATTATGAAATTTTACAATTTCGAGTAATTTCTCAAAATAAGAGAATAAATTCAAAGGTAAGTACGAGGAAAAATGTTAAAATTGTTATTTTCAATTGAACTCGAGCTTAAGCAGGTATTTAAAATCAATACGCTTTATAAGTGGAAAAAAAGGGAAATTATTTCATATTTTAACGAAATATGAATTTATTTAACAAGACGTATAAGTCTCTTTGATTTTGATTTTCAAGTTTAAAGTTTCGCAGAGTCGTAATTTTTACATTGCCTATCTACCTATCTAGCTACTTGGCTGACTTCAATTATAAATCATGTACTTTCATCTTCGAAGCGTAATAGGATCGACATACAAGACTTTGTATTGATAAGTGCAATGTAAATTTGCAAATTCATTAAGGTAAAGTGCATTTAATTACGATAACACGCTACAAGTTGTGTTTGTGTACCTACTCAGAGCGTTACAACGCAGACAGTAGACGAAAAGCTATTAAATTTTAAACCGATTCGTATATAGCTGATAAATTAATAAATAGATGGAATAGTTTACTTATGTACAAGATTTTAGCAAAATACGTCATCCTGAGAAAGTGATTAAGTCAACGTTAATTTCTACACTCGTCGCTAAATTATGTACATGCATCTACTTTGGATGACTATCGTTTAAAAGTTTAAATGGCGTGTTGTAAAAGGGTATCTGTACTAGGAAACGATATCAAAGGTAGACTCGATTCTCAGATATAATTTTGGCGGAATTTTTGTACGATTGGTTTTTAGATTTATGGTACAATAAATATTGAAAGGTACGTAATATGTAGTTCGATTCGATTTATTAATGGGTGGAGTGGAAGGTAGGGGGAGAATAACGAACTAACGATACTTACTGTACGATTTCCGATATTTTTTACTCTGCATCTCAGATATGCTGTTTTACCAACCAGTCCAGTTACATTTACCGAAACTGCTTTATCGAAATACGGTCCAGTTCCAGGGGTAGGAATATCATGTAAGAATTCTTCCAGAAATTTACGATTTTTTTGAGTACCTGAAATTACAACGAAAATATAAATGAATGTAAGTATGTAATTCATGTAGAAGTTGAATAGGTGCTTGTAATAAGAAAACGTTTTCAATTGATGTTAGGCTCCGATTTGAATAAAATTAAGCTAGATAGAAAGATCATGTCCAAGAACACCCGGAATCAAATTTTCAGCCGCTGATATTAATTTTTGGATTTTTGGCCTCGACGATGACATAATTTTGAAATTTGAAAAATTCGCCAAAATTCGAGAAATTCCTTTCAGGACTTGAAATTTTGAAAATGGTGTTCTTTTAATATGTACTTTCAATTTATTCATGCATTGAGTCGAAATTTTGCTTTGAGTTGAGATACCTGCCTTATTAAATATGAGAAAGTAGTGAAAAACGTATTCTTTTGAGCATGTTGCACTCAACTTTGGAAGCTCAAAAAAATATATATGATAGATGACCACCTGCCAAGGATAATAAAAAAATTTCCAGCCATGAGTACCCTCTAATTTTTTTAATTTTTTTTTTTAGAAAATTTCAACATGAAAAAAAATTAGAAAAATGTGAACCGAAAATTTTCAAAAAATTCTCATTCATAGTACTCAGTAAGACGTGTAATATGCGAAAATTTCAAAATTTTTTACCCTCTCCTTCCAGAGATATCGCGTGCTGAAATTTCGGTATTGGAGGCCATGATTCCGGAAAGGTTGGATGTGGCGGGTCAAAAATTTGTGTGGGATGTTTTAAGACCATAAGTTGATAGCTGGCTCATTCCATATCAAACCGACACAAAAGGTAACTCGGGTCCACCGATTTTGTTCAAAATTTTTTTGTGAGTTTCCTTCACACAGTACGATGGGAAATTTTTTAGGCGGTCAAAATTTAAAAATATGTGAAAAATCAACACAGGCCAAATCCTAGATCACAATAATTTTTTCTGAATTTTTGATTTTTTCAATCACTGTTCCCCAAATTTTGAATTTGATAACTAGCTCATATAACCATTTCTATTACTAATTTCATCGACCCCTACCTAACACTTATGGCATTTTAATAAAATATCAGATAATGAAGTTATTATACCACTTTTTAATGTTGACAAAACTGACTTCCAAAAAGTAGCCTCCTGCCGGTTAAAAAAAAAAGATGTGTATGTGTGGGTAGGCGCCAAAGCCGTAAAAAGGGGGGATTTGGGATTGAACCACTACCTCCGAGCGATTTTTTTTCGCATAATCACGTAAAAATACATTTTTATTCGTGAAAAAAGGGTGAAATTCAATATTTGGAACTAAGAAATAATTGTCAAAATAAAATACTGATGTTTTGACCCTCGATGGCAGCTAGGGGAGAGAATATCAACGAAATCCGTTTTGGGGTCTTAGAAGACCATAAGATAATTTTTGGTCATGTCAGGTATTTATATTATTTATTTATTTCATTTTATTCTTTTTCCCAGGCATTAAAATTATTTACTCTGCTCGATACTGAGCAAAATCGCTCCAATTCGGTCAATTGGCTCAGTTTGGCAACGGATTAGATATATATGAGTGGGGATGACTTAGGGTCAAAATTCAGTTTTATCCCATTTTAGGGGAGGGGATGCTGAAGGACCAAAAACACAAAAATTGTTCTTTTTTAAGTCAATCGATAGAAAAATCAAAGTTGTATACCATATCCAAAAATCAAACTCTTAGGTCAATTAAAACGGGAGATTATGAGTGGTTTTCCCCTTTTTGACCTTGAAAAAGAGTTGCTCCTCCCCTACCTTCACACCAAAATAAGTTGGGAAGTTGAAATTTGGTATGTATATTAAGTAAGGCCCTTAGATGCGTCTTTTGAGACTTCGGCTTTTCAGCTCCATTGCACCCCCTCACAGCCCCGAAAATGTGGTTTTTTTGGCCAGGTTTTCTCATTTTTTTGAGTTTTTTGAGTTTGTTCCTCGTATAATAACTCCATTCCAAATTGTCCTATGAAGTTGAAATTAGGTATGTACATTCAGTAGGAACTCTACATGTGTCGTTTGGGAGTCTCGACTTTTCAGCCCCATTTCATCCCTTCACAGCCCCAAATACGTTGTTTTTTGGTTATTTGATCTTATTTTTTGAGCTTGTTCTTTGCATAACTCCCCTTCAAATTGTGCTGAGAAGTTGAAATTAGGTATGTTCAGTTAGTGGAGACCCTAAATATGCCTTTTGGGGGTTTTGACTTTTCAACCCCGTTGAACCTTTCCTATCCTCAATGCTGATTAAGAATTTTTCAATTCTCATGATTGTAACATATCACGAAAACCAGCCTGAAAAAGCATCGCTTTGCGATGCACTTTTTTATTCTTAAAAATGATCGTTTTTCTATTAAAAAAGAAAAAATTTAAAACATGTCTAAATGTTTCCAATAAAAGATATCTCTCTCTTTTTTCAACTTCTGCATAATCAACGTACAATATATGAATATTCAACCTGCAATGGGCTTACTTGAATTTAAAAATATTTTATAAAATAATCACGCGATTAATGATGAAGTGTGAAATAATTTATTCAACTTTTGGTCTCATTTTTCACTTAAAAATCCACATGTAACGTATAACTTTTACTTTGAAAAAATTGCCTTTCAATTCGTACAGTTTAATTTTTCAAACTGCTGGACAAAGAATTGTATATTTAAGTACCTACGCCTACTCGTAAGATTACAAGAACCAAGATACAGCACTGTAACAGTCCCTGTTATCACATATCTTACTCCATTCAAACAAACCCAACCTCGGAGGCTTATTTGATAAAATATCCACAGCGGTTAGCTATATCGACTAAACAAAAAAACTTTGCAATTTACGCCTCGCTACGATCAAGCAATAAATTCAGTACTGAATGGTCCCCGGACGACTATTAGTCACCATTTTCTTCTGCTAACATCAAAAAAAAAAAAAAAAAAAAAAAAAAAAAAAAAAAAAAAACAAAACAAAACCGATTCAACGATACACACGAGGCGTTAACTTTCGTTTTGGTTTACTGCTGCTCACAGTAGATACAGATTTCAGTAAGCCTATTGAATTTTCATAATTGTATGTAACCTGTTCTACGATATTATTCACTGGAAACCGATTCAATACCCGATGGTATCCGGTGATTGATTACTATAATAATGATATCCCCGATTAAGTTGGCTTCATCGGTAATAATGTTGAATGACAAATGAAAAAAAAAAAAATCCGAAAGCTTCGCGAAAATTAACTTTTTACCAAATCAATCAATCATTTTATGAAACTGATATCACGTTAAAATAAAAAGTTGGTATTATTTTCACCCATACCCTCCTATACATATTTCGAAAGGTAGGTATTACAAGCCAAATCTTTATAAGGTATGGTTTAGCGGATATACAGTACATGGGACATATAATTACTTAAAAACTACACCTTAACTTTGTCCGCTTCGGAATCATCTTGTTCAAATATAGATAGATAGACACTTAATTCTTTACTTTGGAAGGGTTTATTCTCCGGTGAAAATTTAAGTATAATTTTTCCAAACTCCAACTATTTTACTTTGCTCGAATCACCTATAACGATTAATTCTTCTGCCAGAGTGTTTTTAACGTTTTTTTTTCCTCCTTCTTCTTTTTTGTAAAACCCATTTTCAACATAATTAATGCCATTTTACGAAAATTGTAAATATTTAATGAAGACATTTTCCGAGTACATTTACATTTTGCCTTAACGCTTAGATTTCCCTTTTCGCATTCGAGTTTACAATTTGCTGTTTTTTATACGGCTCTACATTGTTATTTAAAACTCTGATAATGTATATACAAGTATAAATAAATTCCACGCAGCTTTCTCTCTGCACGGTAATACAGTAGCCTATATTTTTTTGCTTTAATTATTGAAATGGCATAGTTGAAGAAAATTTCCAGCTTATTTGCGCCTTTTATTTTACCGTAATTTTCCATACCTACAGCTCGGGCTTGGCTTGTGCTCTTGAATATGATACTGACCTTTCATTTTAGCAATCGTTTGGTGCTTTTTACTCTAACTAAATATACTATTTCTCCACCTGCCTGCCTTAGCTAATTGAATTTGGAAAAACTTTTTTATTCGGAACTTCGTAATTAAAGAGTAAATTCTGTTTTGAAATATTCATTCGTATAAAAAAGAGCGCGGCGTAATTTTTAAAAAGTCTAAACTTTTTTTTTTTGACTTTAAATACATATTTCCGCTTAAAGTTTGTTTTTTTCGAGTTGACATTTGAACGATAGCCTGATGATGAGTATGATTTTCTCTTCCTTTTTTGCGCTAATATGCTTACGTACTTCAAAATTCATGACATGATGCGTTTCATAAAATCAGTGCCTTTTTTTTTGTCGTGAATTTTTCACGGTGAAATAGCTACAATGTATGAGTCGATGTCCACTGAGACGTTTCAATTTTAGTTTTTTATTTTAGAAAATTGGAGGAAGTTAGCGAAAAAAAGTTATGAAATGACGTGAAATGGACGTGATAAAAAATTGTGGTCTACAACTCGACTCTCTTAAAATTTCAAAATTTGCACAATAAATTGAATAAAAAACAACAACTCGAGTCTGATTTTTATGAAATAAATGAGATATTGGAATTTCTCCGTTTATGGAATAAAAAGACGAAAGCTCTTGAATGTTTTTTATTGAACAGCCGTAGCGGTATAGGTAGATATTGGAGTGAATTAGCTGAAATCCCAAAAATGCATATTTAAATTCTGTACTAAAACTGTATACCAAATTTCAACTTCCTAGCACAATTCAGAAGAGAGTTATGAGAGGAACAAATTCTAAAAAATAAGTAAATCTGACAAAAAAATCATATTTCTAGGCTATGAGGGGGTGCAACGAGATTGAAAAGTTGAGACCCTCAAAATGCACATCTAGGGCCCCTACTAAATGTACATACCAAATTTCAATTTCATATTTCAATTTAGTAGCGAGGTAGGGAAGGAATAACCCTTTTTAGTGGGCTCTGTCCGCTTTTGCAGTCAGCCGAGTTTCTTTGTTGTTTTGTTCCCTTGTTTCTTTCTTTATTTATTTGTTTTATAATGCGAAAACTAGAGTAAAACTGGTCAGATTATTTTTTGTAATTTTCACCATAAGTTCAGATCATTAGTCCTTAGAGTTGATTAGATTTTGAGACCAAATGATCCGTTGGGAGCCGAGATATTAATTTTCAAAGTGTCCCAATTGGGTCACTTCCTTCGCAACAAAACACATTTTCATGGAAATCTTTTTTCTCTTTCGATTTTAAAGCGTTGGTGGCATGATCAAGAACGCAGTTCAGTAGAAATTTGACTCATAATCAATCAGAAATTAATAAATTTTTTTAATTTAAAATGTCATTTTAACAATTTAAAATCGAAAGAAAATTATTTAAAATGCCATTATACAACTAAAATACATGGCATATTACAATCATGAGAATTGATTCCTAATCAGGGTTGCGGGTAGAAAGGATTCAATGGTGCTAAAAAATCTAAACCCCCGAAAGACGCATTTAGGGTCTCTACTGAATGTACATACCTAATTTCAAGTTCCTAGGTCAATTTTGACGGGAGTTATGTGAGGAAAAAACTCAAAAAATGAGAAAACACGATCAAAAAACCACTTTTTTGGGGCTGTTAAGGGATGAAATGGGGCTGAAAAGTTGAAACCCCCAAAAAGCACGCCCGGGGCCCCAACTGAATGTACATATCAAATTTCAACATCCTAGCTCAATTTGATGGAGGGATAAGGAAGGAACAGCTCTTTTTCTGGGTCAAAAAGGAAAAAACTCCGCATATCTCTCCTCCTAATTGACTTTGGAGGTTGATTTTTGGATATGTAGTACAACTTTTGATTTTCTATCGATTGGCTTAAAAAGAAGTAATTTTTGCGTTTTTGGCCCCTCAGCACCCCCTCCCCCAAATTTGGGCATAAGCGAATTTTGGCCAAAGGTCTTTCCCACTTATATATGTCTAATCTGTCATTAAACTGAACTGATTGACCAAATTTGAACGATTTCGGTCGGTATCGAGTTGAGTAAATAATTTTAATGTCAGGGGAAAAAAATAAATATTCGACATGCTTAACAAACGTCATAATGGTCTTATAGGACCCCAAAACGGATTTTGTTGACATCCCCCTTCATCCGTCGTAGGTCAAAACTGTGACAATATGTTATTGAAAATTAGGCTAAAAAACGTAAAAAATTATCGAAATTTGATATTCAGTAAAAAATATCGATACCTAGAAATATCGAAAGGCAAAATTTTGTTACAATATGTGTTCGATATTTTGGGAAAATATCGATATTTCGATATATCATATCAGTATCACCATCTCTAGACTGTAACCGAGGAATAGTCTATTTACAAGGTCAAAAAGTAGAGAAAATCCCAATATCTTCCCTCTTGACTGACCTAGGTAGCTAATTTTTGGATATGTTAAATAATCTTAGATTTTCTATCGATTGGCTCAAAAAGGAACAATTTTTGCCATTTTTAACTCCTCAGCACCTCCTCCCCAAAATTTGGGCATATTTGAACTTTGACTCAAAGTCGTCCCTACTCATATATATCTAAAATACCGCTAAATTGAACTGATTTACCGAGTTTTAGCAATTTTGATCGGTATCGAGCAAAGTAAAAGAATTTAGTCTTAGGGGAGGATATCTGATGTCACCGAAAATAGTCTCGATGGTCTTTTAGGACCCCAAAACGGATTTTATTGATATTCCCACCACCATTAGTCGGAGGTCAATAGATTGTAATATCCTGACAATATTACATCCAAAATCACACTAAACAAGAATTTTGTTACAAAATCATGTTTAAAAATGGGAAAAATTTATTTTGAATTTTTCCAAGAAAAGTACAAAATATTATCATTTTTGATGACATAATAAATGATGGTATTTTTTTTTTTTTGATTTTTCACCTTCCACAAGCCACCAATATTCAATTTTTTCTATTTGTATATGAGGTTTTTATCCCCCTGAAAAATAAAAAAAAATGTAATTTTTTTTTTGTCTCTGGGAGTCAACGAAAGCACATCAGTTCCAAAAATTCAAAATTTTTTCTCGATCTCTTACGTGAATTTTGAAATTTTAAAACAACTTGGGAGGAGTCAAAAGTTATGTTACAGACCCCAAATTTTTACTACGCCTCATTGACGCCATTTCGCAACTTTTTTTCACCCCACTCTAGGACATTCGAAGAAAAAAAAAACTAAAATTAAAACGTCGTCGTTATGGACGTCGCGTTGAAGGGAGGAAGAGAAGGACGCACATTGCTCCTTCCACCAGCTGCAAAAGTTGATAAAAAACTAGTAAATTGTAAAAAGTTGGCAAACAATTGATAGAGAGAAAAAAAAGAAAAATTATGTCAACTACACGAACTTACCAACATGAATTTGAAACTGCAAAAAGTACAATTTTTTCAAAATTTCGTCCTTGCAAAAATTTATCAGACATTTCAATTTTGTAAGTTTGGACCCCGAAAAATAGTAATTTTTACTGCCTAGAAATCCTGTATTTCATTTTGCCAAGAAAGTTGGTAAAAATTATGGGTTTTAGTTTAAAAAATTTTCATTTTCATCTCCCCACCCTGGCTTTGCTACATCCCTGATCTTCGTGTTTGCTGTCAAGCTTTCAATATTGCATTTTCAAGCTATAAATGCTGAAATGTTTTTTACAAAATGAAAGAAGAAGAATGGCTGTCTATGTAATGATATTTTGAAGTATTGATTTCAGCAACTTCTCATTTCAGGGCCCAATTTTGCAATTTCGGCACTTTCGAAGTTCTCATCCTCGTTCCTTTAATTTGCACCCATACCAAACTGAACATCAGAATTTGTAGTCTGTATCTTTCTAACCAAATAAAATATTCACGGGCATTAAGCGGGGGGGGGGGAATCTGAAACTATCTAGACGGCATTATAAAGTATTCGACCGGGAAGTTTTAATCAAGAAAATTTGACTAAAAATTATTTCATCTAGTCCATCGTTCAAGTTTACAAATCGTAAAATATTTCATTGATAATTTTTTAAACGCAAATGCCAAACATACTTGGTTTATTTTTTATAATTAAAAAAAAAAAAAAAAAAAACGTAGGCACCCGAAGAAAACTTAAAAATACCTCACTAAATTAGATAGCTTTTGCTTTCGCATTATTCTCGCACTAAACAGAACACTCAATGGTATTTAGGTCGAAATACATACCATACCTTAATATCTTACACGAATCTGCGACCGTAAAAATTCAACATTCTTCAGAATAAAAAAAATTTTCCTCGGCAACGACTACGCAGACTTCATATTTTACATATCTCGTAAATTGTACAGGATTTTTTTTTTTTTTTTTTTGTCTTTCATATCGACGAAGAATTTTGCACGAAGCCAACGTATGACCGTAGAATAAGAAAATGCTGCTTATAGGAATTCCAAATGAACAGATAGCTAACTCGATGAAATTGAAATCGTGATAAAACCTATTTCCATTCGAAGAACATATTTTTGTCAAGATTGCAGCCTATTTCGAGTCACCTATACCTACGTATAAATGTGATTTATTTTGAAACTGTTTACAAGATTGTAAAAGACTGAGAGAGAAAAAAAATTAACATTTTGTCTCGAAATAATAATCGAACATCCATTAAACTTTTCTTTGGTAAATGTTACAGAGTCGCAGGAGAAGGAAAAAAAAAATAAAATAATGGCTTCATTTAAAACAATTTAAAAAACGTTTTACCGTTACACAATGTTTGGTTGAAAGTGCGGCTCGTAATATTTTTCCAACTACAATAGCGACTGTAATTTAAGAACTAAAGTTGCTTTTTTTTCTTCTTCTTCTTCTTCTTCTTCTTTGGTAAATAATATAGCGTAACGTTTTTCAGTGGAAATCGCGAAATAAGGCGAGTGTATTTTAAGCCAACATAAATTTACAGTTCTCGTACTACACGTAATATTTGGGGAAATTTTTTCTTCGATAAATATCACGTTATTAGAGATCTGCAGCCTGAGGAAGGACCGTCGAGAGTGAAATTTTTACAGACGTTCAATTTAACGAAATAGAATTTTCGGTTAAAATAAAAAGCCCAATTCAACGCGCGGCAAACGCAGCTCATAAGATAGTGAATCGCGAGAGAGAGAGAGAGCGAAAAAAAAAAGGCCCACCATCGATACGTACACAATGAATTACCAGAATGAAACTCTGGCACACAAACAGCTAGGAAGAGGTAATGTATTTTTTTCTTCTACTTCTTCTTCTTCTTTTTCGGATAAAATAGTATAGCCCTTTCGGCTATATTGGCAACTTTCGCTAAACACAGAAGTGTTAAACATAAACGAACAAAATACTCAAGGGAGTTTTCGTTGAATATTGATTTCGGGCTTGGAAATCGTGACATCGTGTAGCAATTGCAGAAGCTCCATTGTCTAGAGAATATAACCGAATATGGAATCGATCACAAGGAAGTTGCACGCTAAATGTAACGGCAGTTTTTTTTTTCTTCCTAGCCCGACGAAAGAAATATAATATAGCTGCTTTTTTTTTTATTTTTTATTTTTTTATCGTAAATCAATGCTATTTTTCAAATAATCGAAATATTGCCCCAGGAAGTAAGTATGTATCTTTATTGCCAAAAATATAAGCATGTATATTCGACTGGACCAGCCAACATATATAATTTTTGAACAGCATAGTCGGGCAAAGCATCGGTCCAGTATTATAGCTGTACAATGGCAGCATAGCGCAACGCAGAGCGCGTAAGGTTGATGAAAATCTATTTAAGCCTTTTATAGTAAAGAGTGTTCGCGCGCATTTTTAACGACATTTCACCATACACAGGCTAGATATATGTCTGTATATTATAGACTTTGTAACGAGTAACTTTTCTCAAGTCCGTACTAACTTATAACAACATTAGACGAAAAATCCCCTTTCGCTTTAGCTGTTACGAAGACGCGTCGACACATCGTATCGTCCTCGTACAACTACGTACCGTACGGTATGGTACGTAACGTACGTAAGTAATAATATTTCACACAATCAGATCAAGTTTTCAGTCTGTATTCATAACTTTCTTGTATACTATACACAACACATACAAGACGACTGGTAAAATAGGGCAAACTTGACTTGCCGACATATTCTAGTTTGAAATTTCAAACGTACTTAGGTACCTTCTTCGTGCCACGCAGACGTTTCAACTTGTTCGAATGTATTAGCTAATTTATAACAATACCCGGCGAGTATTTTTTTTTGAAAAAATTTACTCAAAATGGCTATCAAAATGACGCAAAACAAATAAACGCGAAATAAATGTAAACAAATTAAATACCTAATTCGAGAAAATCCGGTTAATAATTTTTCAAGCGAAAGTAGAAAAATAAAAAATTTTCGTCACATATTACAACCATAAGGATGGAAAAAAAGCATCGCTTTGCGCCTACTCAATGTACATGGAGGGCACTATGCTAGGAGCAAACTCAAAACATAAGAAAAAACGACCACAAAACTCACATATTTGGGGCTGCGACGGGGTGAAATGGGGCTGAAAAGTCAATACCCCCAAAACGCATCTCTAGCACCACCGCTAAATGTACATACCTAATTTCAAATACCTAGCTCAATTTGGAGGGGAGTAATGTGAGGAAAAAACTCAAAAAAACTGAAAAATGAGAAAAACCTATCAAGAAATCACTGTTTTGGGCCTGCGAGGGGTACAATGGAACTAAAAAGTCGGAACCTCCAAAAGGCATACATAGGGCCCCAGCTAAATGTACATACAAAATTTCAACATCCTAGCTCAATTCAGTAGGGAGATAGGGGAGGAACAGCTATTTTAAAGGTTAAAAGGTTGAAAACCCCCCCATATCTCTCCTCCTAATTTACTTGAGAGGTTAATTTTTGGTTATGTTATACAACTTTTGATTTTCTATCGATTGGCTTAAAAAGAGGCAATTTTTTCGTTTTTGACCCCTCAGCACCCCTTCCCCCAAACTGGGGCATAACTGAATTTTGACCTAAGTTCATCCATACTCACATATATTCTAATACCCCGTCAAATTGAGTAGATTAACCGAATTGGAGCGAATTCGGTCGGTATCGAGCGAAGTAAATGATTTTAATGTCAGGGAAAAAATAAATAAATGACTATCTGACATGGCTAAAAATTGTCTTAATGATATTCTAGGAGCTCAAAACGGATTTTGTTGATATCCCCCCCCCCTCATCCGCTGTTGGTCGATAGGCTGTAATAGCCTGGTTTTCATTGATAATGTGACATAGAAAATCAGGCTAAAAATTCTTGTAAAAAGCATCGCCAGGTAAGAAGGGGTGAATCGGCCCTTGACTGGGATTTTTAAACCATCTAGTGAACATTGGTTCCTATGATCTGAAAACTCGTTGGTAAAAATTTTGGGCCCCTACTTCAACCCTACCATCGAGATTGCCAACTATGCAATTTTCAATAGAATATTTTCAAACTTTCAAGGATGATTGTCTGTATCAAGGGTCATACCTGGTAATTTTTTCAAATTTTTTTGACCACATTTCCATCACAAAGTATGAATTTCCAAGTTTCAAAATCAAATATTTATATGTTGTTTCCGACTTGGAATCAAAAAAAAAAACATGTACCGTATTATGTAGTAGGCCTGGAGAGTTTTTTTTGGTGACGAAAAATCTTCAAAAATGTGAAAAACCATCTATTTTTATTCATTTTTCAAGTTACTCGAATATTCCCTCAATAAGAAATACTTTCTGTTGAGCTTGGGTATGTTCAATTTGTCTCCCTTTTCAAACAAATTTATCCATTTTTATCGCTTTTAGTTATAAAAAAAAAAAAAAAAAAAAAAAAAACACTCTCAGACAATTACAAAGTTTATAGAACTTATCACAAAAAAACTAACTATAAATTCGGGTTCAGTAGATCAAATTACTTTAATCTGGACACTTTTTACATTTGTTTTACTCAAATTTTGTCTTAATTGATGAAGATCCAGATCTAGTCTACCAGAATTGGGCATGATATACATCCTTTGTGATCTTAAGACCATAGATCACAGATTGATGTGATCTTGATCTTAATCAAATTGTACTTTTTGATATTATCTGATCTAAGATCAGTAATATTAACATCGAAAGATGTTTAATAGTGCATTATACAAATTTACGTCAACAGTGGATTATCAATAGTGGACTGTCAAAAGTTGACCATCAATAGCGGACTGTCAACAATTGACCATCAAAATCCAGTTTGTTCAGATTTTCATAGCCTTGATGGTCTTAACATTGATGGTCAATTTGGATTTCATTCGACCAAAAAGTCAAATGTTATAAAAAAAAAATGTTAAGCAATTTTCAAAACTCCAAACGTTGAAAAGAAATGATGAATTTTTGAAAAATTATGTCATTTCAGATGAAATTTGTACTTCTGTTGAAACCAGAGAAGTGATAATATAAAGCATTTTGAAAATTTGCTTGGCATTTTTCCCCTTAGCATTTAAGTTGGCATTCAGATGTTGGTAGTCCGGATATTGATGGTCATCTGTTGAAGGGCCACTGTTGACAGTCTGGATCTTGATGATCCACTATTGACAGTCCACTATCGATCATCAACTGTTGATGAATATGGACCACCAGGAATTGACAGTCCAGATCTTGATGATCCACTAATGTTGATCTACTCTTGACAGTCCCAAACCGTGAGTTAAACTTTTGCAGAGGAGGATCAAACGAAGGGACAGGGTACGAAAAAATAGTGGTATGATTCAAATCACCCATTCTACGATTTTTAGGTAGGTAAGTATGTTTAATTTAATAACATCCTTAAATTTTTTTATTTGCAAATAATCTCAAATCTCAGATATGCAGACGATACTATCCTGGTTGCAGCAGATGAAGAAGAGTTGGCGAAGCTAATCAACCGAGTGAAAGCAGCGAGGGAAGAACTGGGACTTTGCCATCAACGCTTCAAAGACTAAAGTTATGATTATAGATTGGGCTGGATGTCTTCCAGAGTGTGATATATGAAAAAATATTAGAAGGTCGACACCTTTGTTTACTTGCTTTGGGGAAAATCAGCGATGACCAGACTATGGAATGGTACAATGTAATCTGAAGATATCCAAGGGAATAAGGAAGTGACTAATCAGAACCCCATGATAATTGCGAAAAGATCTCTAATTCAATTTTTTCAACTTGCAAAACTGATGCAAAATTCAAAATTTTTTGGAGTTTCTTGAAATTGAAAAAAAAAATTTTTTTATTTTCTCCAAAAATAGAACAAAAAGTTTTTTTCAATCTCTCTTTTCAGGAGTTTTTTTTTAAATGTCACTTTTTTCATTTTTTTACATTTTATAAAATGAATTCTAGATAAAAATCAGAAAAAATTTCATTGAAAAAATTATTCATTTATTTTAGACTCCTAAAAGTAATTTTTAATCTTCTTTTCGTGTTTTAAATCATAATTTCTTTCGGCGGTGTATCCAAAGAGGATGGGTTGGGGTTTGTGCCGCACTCGAAACCGAAAAATTAAAAAAATTTTTACATTTATGTTACTTTTTTCCTCAAAATTCCTGAAAGTACACTTTTTGATCATTAAAAAGGTCCATTTTTTCAGAATTTCACCTTTACTTCGCCTGGACTTACAAAATAGTAACAGAAAAAGTAGAAACCTCCTCTTTTGAGCCATTTCTAGCTACGCCACTGATTTTCATTCACAGCACTGGTATTTTCGTAAGTTAGAATGCCTGCTGAGAACCCCTGAAAAGGGTACAAGCGGTGAAAACAGACCTTAAATGAACAAAGGTAAGTGTACTTAGCTCTTTTTATTGTGGATTTATACAAAATGAACATTCTATAAGCTTCCAAAAAAAAAAGTCTATGGGAGGTAAAATTGGAATCGTGCATATTTAATCACATAGAATTGATGTTCTACATCCATTTAGTGCATTTTTCAAAAAAAAATTCCTTCGTAAGTTTTCAAAAAATTGTAAAAAAATACAAAAAGTGACGTTTTTTAAAAAAAATATATGAAAAGGGGGAAAATGTTGAAAATTTACCAACAACCATAATTTTGAATGCAGAAATGTGTAATAATTCCATTTTTTTTTTAAATTTCAAAAAGGATTTTTTTAATTTTTTTAATTTTGGAAATTAGAAAACTTTAAGTCAGATCTACAAATTTTGAAGAATTGAGTAGGAAAGCTGAAATTTTTATCATCTCATTTTGAGGTCATTTCGCCATTAATGTAGCCTCCTTTGTATGCAGATTTCCAAAAAAAAAAAAAAAAAAAAAAAAAAAAAATGTAGCCTCCTTTGTATGCAGATTTCCAAAAAAAAAAAAAAAAAAAATGAAATAAAATATGACCACCCTCGTGGGTACCTTTGGGCGTACAATATTTATTTCCAAAATCAAAAACATCGAGGAGAAAAACTCATAAAATCCTCAATTTCAGTTAAAGTGAATTTTTCATAGCTACATTTGCCAGAAATAACTTTTCAACTGCGATGTAACTAATACTTCCGTTGGAAAAATTTTACCACGTACTTGTACCGCATACTTACATTATATTTTTAAAAAATTGAACAGCATCTGCGAAATGCTTGGGTTTCGTAGCCCCCCTGAGATACGCTAACACCGTCTATAATAACACATCATGCACATATGAAAATTCTTCGAAACGGAAATTCGCACTTACGTTGGCTTTTGGAGTACGCCGAGTGACGAAATCGTATATAAGATTTGAAATATTTACATAACATCGTAATTCCGCAAATGCATAAAATTTACTCTGATTCGACGTCAATAAAAATGTTTCGCCAGTTGAATTTCGTATTTATTTATAATCTACGATTTTATACGTATTACGTACTTCCCCATTTACACGCACACACATAATGTCGTTGGCGCATGTATAAAATAAACAGCTTAAAATATTTTGTAAAATAAAAAACCCAACTCGAGAGACGTTTCGGCACTCTGCGGGATAACAACTTTTGTGTATCTTTCAATTTCACAACATCCATCCATCCCATAGATATAAACCAAAGAGCTCCATCTAGAAAACTTTATAAATTGTAATTTCAACAACTACGGAGTAATTAAATTAATAGCGAAACGAATCTTGCAAATTGATAACGATATCTGAGAATAGGCTACTTTATACAAATGAATAAAATGAAATGATAGAAAGAAATGCAAAACTGGTTTTAATTACGCGAGCTCTTCGTTTGTAGAATTATTTTTAATAGGACATTTTTTGATGGAATCAAAACTAATAATTTTTCGCTGTCTGAATACATCTTACCACGTTTTATTATTCTTTCGGATAGAAAATAAATAATTCAATTTATTCTTCTCAACTTTTCTCATCTCGTTTTAATTATTATAACGAAAGTAATTTGAAATTTGGACAAGACTGAAAAAAAGAAGTAATAATTAAAATGATTTTCGCTTTAAAAGCCAAACCAATAATAAGTCGATATAGATGGTAAATAAATATATATACCTAGGCTTGGGTTTTAATCATTAATTTTGGACGACGAGGCGAACTGAATTCAATTTTCATATCGCGTATTTGCTTCTGTAAACTTGAAATCTATCTAATGCGTACCGACAACAATAACAAATACGATAAGAGCCAGTTACCCACATATAAGTGGATTATACATAGTATCTGCTTAGAACCGGAATCTCTAAAACGTTGTGTACATACTTCGCGCTATGTGCCTACCTACGAGGACGATGACGACGACAACGACGATGACGATGAGACGAATAAGTACATTTAAACCATTTAGCAGAAATATTCGGCAAAAGGAGCCATTTTTAATTTATTCGAAGCACGTTTACAATTACCAATCAACATAAACCACCACACCAAAGATCGCTTTCAATTACGTTCGATGGAAATTCTCATTACATATCAAAAATTAGGCTACGGAGGTATCTTCATCTGCATCTATCTTGCAAGGGAGCCCTCTCAACTGTTTTGCTCCGATTTGAACGAAACTTAGCTATGTTAAAAGAGCATTTCAAAAAAAAAAAAACGAACTAAATTTTCAGCTGCTGATGTTCGTTTTGGGATTTTTGGCGAATTTTTGAAAATTTGTATCCACTACACAGCTGAAAAATAAATCGAAAATAAAATATTTCATAAAATATGATCTTTTGAAGTTATGATGGAGAAAATCGGGTGTGAATCGATTTTTGAAATTTTCTGGAGGCTTTAGAAAACATTTTTTTTTCTCCAGTATTTTGAAAAATTGAATTAATTTAAACATTTATTAAAAAAAAAACTTAGTAGCTGCATAACGTGGACCTCGAAATTCAATGTATCAAATTTTCCTGACGTTCGTATCGTGCATGGACTTCAGGCTGGTAGCATTTAGTTTGTAACTTCAACGCTGATGAGGCGGTAAGGGTTAATATAATTTAAATTGGCTGCGATTTTAACTATGGTGTTTTTAGGGCCATACAAAACTTTTCAGGATGTGAGGTTCCAAAAATTTCAAATTTTGTATTTTAAGAAACACCCTAATGTTCATATGTACCATTTTTATGGACTGTTCTCCAGCACTGGAAAAGTTCAAAATTTCCTGAAAGCTACGAAACGTCTTGAAACCGCTTTTAATCGATTTGGGAGGTCGAAAGTAGAGTATGTACCAAATTTCAGTTTTTTTAGTTCATCAGATACAGGACGATAAGATAATTTAAATATTTGAAAAATTTGCCAAAATTCGAGAAATTGCTTGCAGAATTTGAAATTTTGGAAATGGTGTTATTTTAATATGTACTTTTAACTTATTCATGCATTGACCCGAAATTTTACTTTGAGTTGGAATGCTTATGCTTTCCTTATTATTTATAAAAAAGTAGTGAAAAACGTGTTTTTTTTTTGGTTTTGATTTTTTTGAGCATGTTGCACTCAATTTTGGAACCTCAAAAAAATATATGTGATAGATGACCACCTAACAAAGATAATAAAAAAATTCACAACCAGGAGTACCCCCTGAATTTTTTTATTTTTTTTTGGAAAATTTCAGCATAAAAAATAATTAGGAAAATGTGAACCGAAAATTTTCAAAAAATTCTCATTCTTAGTACTCAGCAAGATGTATAATCTGTGAAAATTTCAACATTTTTTAGCCCACCCTTCCAGAGTTATCACGCGTTGAAATTTCGACATTTGGGGGTGATAATTCCGGAAGGAGTGGATATAGTGGGTCAAACATTTTTTTCGGACGTTTTTATACCATAAGTAACATTTTAGCGCAATTTTTATCGATTTTTGATCCGGGGCCATTTTTGACCCTTATTAGGAAAGACTCTTTCCGGCCGTACAGCTGAAAAAAGTTTTTATTTGTGTCAGTTTTTAAGCAAAAAAAGAAATAACAAATCAAAAAATTCAAAATTCGAAAACGCTTCAATATTTTTCAAGAAAAATTAGCATACATGTTAATATAGCTCTCCCGAATTGATTCAACCAATTTTCCAAATGTTCTGGAGCCTCCAGCAAAAGTTGTAAATTTCTCCGGAATTTTTAAAATGCTCCAGAGCAGCTGGATATGAATTTCAGTAGCTGAAAATTTTACCTTCGCCTATTGGGATTTTTTAAAACAAATTCAAGCTATTTTTCTGGAAATCACAACAGGCGAGAATAAAATTTTTATCGGCTGAAGTTCATATTCGGCTGTTCTGGAGTGTTTTGAAAATCCAACTTTTGCTGGCAGCTCCAGAACGCTTCGAAAATGGGTTAAATCGATTTGGGAGGCCTGTGTTAGCATGTTTACTAATTTTTGTTGTGTTTTCGATTATTGAATTTTTTAATTTGTTTTTTCTTTTACACTTTAAAACCTATCCCAAAAAAACTTTTTTCAACTGCGTGACTGGAAATTTCAACAAAATAACTTCAATCCGTTAGAATGGGTCCCAATAGGCGGGGATAAAATTTGCAGCTACTGAAGTTCATATCCAACCGTTCTGGAGGATTTTAAGAACCCTGGAAAAATAAACTAATTGCTGGAGCCTCCAGAGCGTCTGGAAAATTTGATACATTGAATTTCGAGGTTCGCAGTAGGTAGTTAACAACTTTTTTTTTTTTTAAATAAATATATCAACTTTTTCAATTTTTTAAAATACTGGAGAAAAATTTTTTTTGGAGCCTCCAGAGCGTTTTAAAAATTAGATAGAATGATTGGTGCGGTCAGCATATGATAGTTACCCGATTACCTTCATTATAACTTCAAAAGATCATGCTTTGTGAAATATTTTATTTTCGATATATTTTTCAGCCATGTAGTGGGCACAAATTTTCAAAAATTCGCCAAAAATTCAAAAATGAAATCCGACAGTTGAAACTTTGGTTCGGGGGTTTCTCGACAAACTATTTTAGACTAGCTAACCTTAAACTTGATGAAAGTAATTAAAAACCCTAAATTCAATCCATCCAGGTTCCTATTACTCCAAACCT
>FIZR01026487.1:0-16106 GCA_900060175.1 Ferrisia virgata
AATGTTCCACATTTAATTTTTATAATATCATTCATAGGTTTGAAGGATTTTACTACTGTTTTCCAAAACATATAATTTTCTATTTCCGAGAACAAATTCAGGGGTGAGTAGGCAACCAACACTTATTCTATGTATTTTTGGGCTCTGTCTCCTGCATATGCACTTGAATATGTATTTTAACATGTGTGAAAGGGGTCTCAGGTTTAAGGGGGTTAGAAATCACCTTAACGAAATATGCTCGCAGCTCCTTTAATTATTTGCTCTACTTTCAATATCGTATTAATTTCCATCATTCATATTTTTTTTTTTTGATGCAATTTTCTCGACTCCTCAACATGTATTAAATAACCTAGTCGATTTATTCGTTTGACAAAAACTGAACTGAAGGTTTTCTCGCATCTGCAATTATTATCCATTATCATAAGAGAAAATTCGTTTTGACTTTAATTTTTTGAAGGCGCGATATTCGCGCCTTCAAATTTCAACATAAGTAACTTATTCATAAATCGTGTTTTTTTGGTAGTACTCGATTACACCAAAATTTGAAGTACCCATCAGGCACTAGTCATTTCATATTTATTATGTGCAAGATTGATACAAAATACTTCCATCCTTCTGTAATCATTCTTCGAATAGAAAAATAATTAATAATTTTTCCGATGATTTTTCTCGTTCGTTATCATCCTGTAAAAATATTCTACGATTTTTTTTTTTTTTTATTATTATTATTATTATTATTATTATTAAAAAATACGATTCGCGATTAATTAAAATACAGAGGAAGCCTACGACAGAATGTAAAACTAATTGAAAAATAAAAACAAAATTAAAAATCCTTACCACCGCAGACGAATGCAATTTCAAATGCACACAATAATAGAATAATCCTCATGTTGGAATAATGAAAATTCAATAAGGGTATTTAATGTTGGCGCATATCATATAAACGTGTCCTCGTATTGAAGAAAAATAATAATAATAACTATAAATAACAATTATGATGAAAGTTACTACGAAGAAAAACGCGATTTACAATAACGACTAAATAACAAATTACGTAAAGATGCTGATTCGAATTTACGTAAGTAAAATTATGGTGAATCGAGAGGGGTAAAAACGACGTTATACGCAATGCGAGTGCAACTTCCGAAGAGCTTTCAAGTCCTATCGCTTAGGTATGAAGAAATTGTACGAAAAGAGCTTTCGGGAACGCATGCGTCGGCCAATCGTACCACCGCACCGCACCCCGCACCGCACCGCATTGCATCGTACCGCTGCTGGGTCTTTAGGGGATGCGACTTTTATTATAAAACCCCGAAACGCGTGATATTTTTCGAATTTGGCCAATTTCAACGTCTTGCCGGATTATAACATTTGTGTATTTTAGTTTTTAATTAAGAACGAACGATGAGTATTCCTCGTATCGTTTATACCTTTCTGGAAGGTGTTACGAATAATCAGCGAGCCCGCAACGATGATGAGAACTATAATTCGCCAACGAATATACTTACTTACTTACTTACTTACTTACTTACCAGCTGCATAAAAGTTTTATACTTAAGGCAGGAGGTTTGGGGGTTCTTCTTTGCCTTTTTTTTTTATCTGTATTTTTGTATTGTACAAGACATCGCCGTCATCTTCGTCTTCTATTCAGGCTACCTACGTAAGGTCTCATAGAAGTACCTACCCCCTTTCGCGTTTCTTTTCAATGAAGCATTTTATCAGGCAGTGAAAACGTAAATTTACTTGATTGTATTCAACTAGTTTCGTCGAATGGTGTTGCGATTAAATGGCGCAATAAATAGCTCGAAATTCCTCGTCAGACGCCGACGTCCCTTCTTGCTTTTCAAACCCCTACCTTGAAAATTACTGCTTCAGATTCTTGCATCGTTCATTTCGAAGGTGTTGTAAATAGATTGTGAGAAAATGTTCTTTCCAGTTATAACGTAACGTAACGTAACGTAACGATTTTTTCCCATCCCCAAAATACCCTGGGTACTAGATACCTTTCTGAATTATAAAAATGAGCGGTTGGATATTTCAAGCTATACCTACTTATTATTTCTTTTTTTTTTTTTTTTAGCGTTAAAATTTTAATATTTTTTTCAACTCGTCGTTCGCCCTTTTTAATGAGCGGTGAAAACTTCCGATAATGAGATACCTAACGTGCTTTTTTAGCCGAATTTTCCAAAAGTGTTATTTTCTAAATGACGTTATACGTTTTTGAAATTTTTTCCCATCCCATCGAGAAAGAAAGTACCATTTTTTAGACTGCTTTTCTACGTCGTAATTTCGATTGATTCCAGGCTATTACGATCTATCCACCTATGTCGGATGAGGGCGCGAGGACGAGGAAGACATCCACAAAATCTATTTTGGAATGCTAGAAAACTGTTACGGCCATTTTTGGACGTATTAGATAATTATTTATTTATTTCGCCACCTCATCGCCGAAACTAAAAACCAATTGCTCAGCTCAATACCAACCAAAATCGATCAGATTTGGGAAATGGGTTTCGATTGGCGACGGATTTCATACTTTAAAGTGGGTATAACTTTGGGTCAAAATTCAGCTATGCCCTAATTTGAGGGATGGCGTGTTGAGAGACTATTTATTTTTAAGCTCGTCGATTGGCAATTCAAAGTTGTACAACATATCCGAAAATCAGCCTCCTAGGTCAATTAAGATGACACATATGAAAGTTTTCCCCCTTTTTTGATCTTGAAAAAGGGCTACCATTCCCTGGCCCCGTTGAACTCTCTTCGCAGTCACAAAAAAGTTGTTTTTCGTTTAGTTTTTCTTATTTTTTGAGTTCATTTGTCTTATAACTCCCCTCCGAATTGAGCCACGAAGCTCAAAACTGGTAGATATGTGAATTTAGTACGGGGGTTCTGGACGTGCCTTTTGAGGGTTTCGATAGCCTTAAAATCTCACATAGCTCCCCTCCCCAAATTGAATTAGCCAAATTTCAAACTGATGACCCGATTTGGAGGGCAAATATGGTATAAAGAAATTGGAAAAGTAAAAAAAATCGCTTTTTCGGTGCCGCGAGGGGCATACAATCGGGCGAAAAATTCTAAACCATCTGAATACACACGTACAGAACTCTTACTGAACCTACTTACCGAATTCCTACCTTTCATCTCCTGACGGGATGGAGGAGGTTACGCGAGAAACAGGGTTTTTCGAGCTCGAAAATAGGAAGAACCCATTCCCATAGCCTCATTTTTTTCCTTTTTAATGAATGTAAGGGGCTAATTTTCAGATTTGTTATATTACCTAATGTTTAATTCTCTATCGGTTGGTTCACTCTCTCGTATGGATTCCATTTGTCACCAATTTTAGCCTATTGTTCAAATTTGAGTGGAGGGAGGAGGAGGAGGAGTAGAGAGAGGGTTACATGTAACCAAAGTGGGAATTGGTCTCGGTTTTTTATGAGTTTTGGCTTTCTAAAAGATTTTGGCTCAGATTATTCTTGGCAAATAGCACCTAAAAATCTGAAACAAATTAACAATTTGGTAATGTAAAATTAGACTCGAATGTTAAAAAACAAATTGAACGATTGAAACTTTCAAAATACTTCCAGATTTAATGGTTTCTTTTATTTTATTTTGATAATGATTGTATTTGATCAATATGGATTGATGAAAATATAAACAACAAAAAATTGAAGAAAGAAACAACTAAAACGGAATTACATTTTATTTGATTTTAGTTTTAGTTCTGGTTTTGGTTCTATGCGTGGAGGGGAGAAGAGTGGAAACACAGAATAGATAAATGAAAAAAAAAATCTCACAGGGCCAAAAGTAGTCCTACTGATCTTTTAAAGCACTGAAACGGATTTTCGTAATTTAGTAACATTTCCGAAAAATGGTCCGATTGTACTTTCAAGATTCTGTAACTTAACTTCTTCATCTCGCCCTCTCTGTCTTACAACTCGCCATTTTGTTTTCTCTACTGAGATGACTGAAGCAATCAGACTACAAGCAACCGAATAAATCTTAGCCTATGAATCGCAATTTTAAACGAATAAATTTCCCCGATAAAAATAAAATAGAAGGACGATACTTGCGGGGAAAATTCTTTAAAAACTTTGTTTCTATTTTCAAAAATATGGGAAATGGGAAATTAGTCGAGCGATGTAAAAGAAACATAATAAGATTCTTCGCGCCAGTTTTTTAAAAACAAATTAATACAATAAACTGAAAATATCGAAAATTAGTACTCTTTTCAATACAAGAATTTATATTTGTAGCGCGTGGGTATTAAAAGGCCGAATAATAATACTCTTATTTCGTTAGCAGATAAGGTAAAGTGGGGCGATAGACTAATACGTACTTTAGTTTTCGAGCTAATGTTGGCGGCGAAAATGGCGAAACTCACCTTAGCCCACCGTAGTATTCAGTATTTTCTTGACGAGATATCTTTTTTCGTATAAATTATCATTTGAATAAGTTTCTAATTATATAATTAAATTAGTAATTGTACGAAAAATTGAAAATCTCGATGTTTTCGACGCTATTCCCACGGACTTTCTATCCTGTGAACCTATAAACCAAAATGTTAGCTTGTGATGTGTGCTGATCACGAAAATCATCTAAACGTCTAAAATAAAATTTATATCGTACTCTTTTTCCGCTCTTAAGATAAATAAAACACGTAAAGGTAATTATAAAAATCGTGAATATATCAATCGTATCCGCTGGTGTATCTGTTTAAAGCAGGTATGCGTCGTAAATAGAAAATTCTCGCGTATGTGTAACATAGTGTTGATTTTTGTTCAAAACTTGTACCTATGATAAATCAATTTCTTCGTCGATAATCAAAGTAAATTTCTACGACGAAATGACGTGAAAAATTAACGTTTAAAAACGTTTTACGAGTTAATTTTTATTTATAGAAAACGAATCTCGATACTTACTAATTGCATGTACGTGTACATTGTACATCTATACTCGTTGACTTGATTTTTTTCTTTCTTGTATCGTACCACTAATGATTTCCATTTCGCTCCTCTAATTAATCATCCGTTATTTTTCAAGAATACAAATCTCCTACTTGGTATTTTTCAATTACTTAGTCAAAAGCAAAGAAAAGTACGTAGCTTTATGAAGTTTCAACAGATTAATTCTACCTCGAACAAGCCTATAGCGAAGTTTTGTTGAAGAGGTTACTGAAGTGAACTTTTTGAAAAAGTTTAATAATGCACATTTGGGATTCATTCGTAATTTTTTTTTATGTTTAATGAGCTCGTATAACTTTTTTTCTTTTTGTTTCTAGAAAAATAGCATTAATCTTTTAAACGTTTTTTTCCTCTTCTACTTCTCCTCAAAGTAAATAAATTACCGAGTATAAAATTCTTTCATAAAGTTTTTTTTTTTTTTTATTTATTTATTTATTTATTTGAAGAATTTTATTTATTTAGTTTTTTCTTCTTCGTCATTTTTTTGAAAAACTCATCGTCGCAGTTAGCGTTGTGAAAAATAATAAAAATTATTATTTCCTCGTGACTTGACGAGAGATATTAAAATTCAATACGAATATGGCGACGTTACGTTTATACTTTACGTACCCATTTGTCGGGTTATATTTGTAAAACGAGGGGGCAATGATGGTTGGTACTTTGGCGGAAATGGAACAAGCAGTAATTTTTACATGGAAACTTTTTCTCTCGCAGTCAATTTAGTGTGCCGAATTTTTTTCTTCTTTTTTATCGTACTCTTTACGGATGAATAACGGGCTAAGAGCTTTACCGTTATGAATTTGTCATCAAGTTTTATACTCACTTTGAAACCATACACGTACGTACAACCACTTCGTCTTTCCTTACCCGTTTAGTAATTTTATTTAAATTAAGCTTTTCATTTTCGCGTGAAAGACAACGTGTTATTTGCGATACGCGTATCTCTGTAAAATCTGATTTTAGATGCTACACCTTCGTGTAAGTAAGATGAAAAAGAATAGTGAAAAAAAAAAATACATTTTTCGATCTAAAAATTATCAAATACCTCGACGTACGTTCCTATATTTTTAGATTAATTTCGATCGAGGTATAATATTTCTTAAATTAAAAAATTCCTATTTGTTGGATCAATTTGTGTAAGTGGACGAACAATGACCGTTCGATTGCATCATTTTGATACGCGTTTTAAATTATTTATCAAGCGAAAGATTTGTTGGGAAGAATTGTATAAAGTAGTGAAACGAAGCGGAAAAGCTGAAGAAAAATAAATCAGACTAGAATCGCAAAAACCTACACGATATCGTTCTCTTATGTCTATTTCAAATGTCAGTTACATTCCTTTTTACGTTCCAAAACTAATTATACTGCTATTCGTTTTCTGCTGCGGTCTTACCCTAAATATTTTACATCGTCGATTTTGTTGTACTCCTGTCTATGATTTCCGTCATATTAATGAACGTTTTCGAGTATTCAATTTTGTGGAAAAAAATGATCGAGAATTAAAATTCTCAAAGATGCTTAACGATATTGTTCTCATCGAAAAGAATCAATTATTCGACCACGTACTCACGTGCTTATTTTTTTTCCTTTTAATTCTCATGTAAATCAAAGTAATAAAATTTTAAATATGACTGATAAAAAAAAAATTCGTTAAATATCATAAAAATCATAACAATGGATGTTGTTGTAAGTATCAACCGTACAGATTATTGAGACCAGGTTAATTATTGTCGTCGGTATGGATTAAGTAAAAATTGAGAACACTTCAACTCTTCACGCGAATTTTATTTAAAAACAAATCGATATTGAAAACAAAAACAGCTAATAAAATCTAAAGTAACGGTAAATGAAGAACATTTAATTGTCATTAAATTAAGAACTTTATAAGTAAACCTACCATATCAAGCAGTATTATCATTTTTGATTTTTCTGTACTCTTTTTCCATAAAAAAATTAGGGATCGACTTTGAAATATTAACTCGAAATATCAATCAACAATTAAATTGTTTTATTATTCTTGAATTTGAATTAGAATTAGAAAAATTTTTCAATTTCATAACATATTTCAACCCTTTTAATAATTAAAATTAAATTTAAAAAATAAAAACAAATTATTAATAATAAATATTTGTATCAGATATTTTTGTTCCGTTGATTGGTCGAATCCTCATGACGTCATTCAACTTAACCAAAAATTAAAATCAACAATCCAATAAAGTGAATTAGAAATTTTTCTCAGTTCGTCGCTGATAAATTGCGCGGTTTTGAAATCGAAGAAATAATGTTTTGACGTTTTAATTGTGTTAATTAATCACCCAATGCGAATGAAATCAGTACTTTTATAACTGTAGAGCAATATCCATTCCAAGTTATCTGTCGTGCCTCAATCGTGTTTCATTTCTGTGTAGCACTTTCTTTTGTCGTTTCGGTTTCGAGGATAAAAATTCAAAGAACATGTCGTTCTTCTACGGAAATGGTGTTCCTTTTACCAAAGTTTCAAATAAAGGTCAAATTCAGGTAAATATTTTTTATACAATTCTCTGTACCATAATTTATTACTCACTTTTGTTCTTGAAATTCAAATTTGAACCACTCCGGTGTTTGTGATGTGCAAGTTGGCTGCATTCTTGCTACTCAAACACGATGGTAGATGAGCCGGAAATTACCTTATATTCTACATGGAAACATATATATATGAGCTTTTAATAATATATTATTGTTGTGATGGTACATAACATTGATACTTCTACTTTTGTTTTCTTTGGGATTCAAGTTCGTAATTGTGTTTGAAGTGATTGCGTCATCTGGTATTGAGGGTTTCATTTCATTAGAAAATGATACGAGGGTAGGCCTACGTATTGATAAAACGAAATTTTTAATTATGAATGCATAATACGAGATGCATGATTGAACTTCTTTCGTACTATTTACGCAGTGTTTTCTTTCATTTTAACCATTGAATGTTTAAAATTATCAGTTTTTCTTTGAAAGCCGTATACTAAATCATGTAATTATCGTCAATATATGTAGTTTTGCAATTCGTATATTTACCATCAACAGTATGAAAGTTTTAAGGAGAGAATGTAAGCAGTGATTTTTGAAAGTATTGTATCTGAAATTGTCTCCATTTTTTGGTTTAAATTATCGTTTGTTTTTCATTTAAATGAATCTTTCGCGCCCGCGAATTAATATACGTATACATGACAGTCATTGTATGTTATGATCGCTCAACACTATCTTCTATATTAATTCCAATTATTAGTTTCACTTTTGATCTATTAATATGAATCAATGATTCTATTTATTTAAAAAAAAAAATAATAGGCCTGGACGAAAATATAGGTAAAGAAAATAGGTTACGTGAGTGATTTCGTTGGAATTACGATGCCTCAATATTCATTGAAAATTTTGATGAAGTTACCTATTCTATTTACCTACACCTTATTTTATCTGCGTTTTTATTATCTCCTGTTTATTTTGAAGAAAATAGTTTCGGGAAATTTTGTTGAAATTTAAACTAATTGCGATCTAGTGCTGAATGTTATACACAAAGAATACGTATTACTCCTAATTAGTCATTTCAAATGTGTTTAATTCAGTCGTACTTCAAATCAACGTAAATGTAATTAATGATAAAAAACACCCATAAAAATTGACCTAACATGTAACTTTGATACGCGTTGTATTCATGTACAGTGATTACGAAATCCATATTTCCTTTGATACACCTACTATGCAAGAATGGAAAACAACTACGACGAAAACCTGAGCGAAAATGCCTTCTTCAAGACTCTTCGAACAGAACACGAGACGGTATTTCAGAAAGCCATCTTCGAAAACTGGATTATTTGTATTCCTTGTGCCGAATCTTTGGAAAACTACGAACTAAATGAGTACAATATTTTAACCCATATTCTAATTCCTAGTGAAGAACTACCGGAAACGCATTTTCAAACGATAAACGATCAGCCCGTACAAATCTACGATAAAGTTGTACGATTAGTGAGCATTTGTCACGATGTACCAATTTTGTTTACAGAGACATTTTACATCGATAATATACGTTACGAAGTGTTGTGTTTGGAAAGACCGTTGAATTATAACTCAGAAAATTGCAGATTCAATTTGCGCATTTACCCGGTAAAAAGTTTACGCGACTGCATCGATTTATTGTTGCTAGAAAGCTCGGACGGTTCGACGTTGGTGGAAAAATTGGACGAAATCATCAAACAGTTTTTATTTCTTAGTAATAAAGATTTTTTCCATAAAACTTGCGAACAACAGAATAATTTTATTAGGAATATATATTTGAGATGTTTACAGATTAGTTTACAAGATAAGAAACTCGCTTCCAAGGTGAAACTGAATCGTATGTTTATGGCTAATGTGAAAATGTCCGTCGAGTCGTACGTCCTCCACAATATGTATTCAATCGTGATGAAAGGTTTGGTTACAAATTGTACCGCCGATATTGGAGCGTTCAATAAAGCTGTACGCAGTTTGAGCAACGTACAATTACAACACTTGAACGTCTCCGATTCGGTTATGGAAAGTATACCGAAAGCTCGCAGCGAATTATCGCGTATAAACGGATACAGTACGGTTCTGGGTAAATTAACATGCTTCAAACGATGCATCAATTTAATTTCTAAAAATAAATTCCACAGTACGAATAAATTATCCGTCGACGAACTGTTACCGATTTTGGTATTTTTAGTAGTGAAATCCGGCATCACTACGTGGATAGCGCAGCTTTACTACGTCAGAGATTTTAGCTTCTCTCAAATGGACGGAAATCACGCTGACGAACTTAGCTTCTTAGTGAGTACTTTGGAAGCAGTGATGACGTACATTCGAGGAGGATTATATTTCAGAGTGATCTACTCGAAAGAGTGCGAACTCGTATTAATGGACGAAGCGAGAACGTCGGACGGAAGTGAAAAGTATAACGACGAGACAGACGTTTGTGCGTACGTTTGCAACAAAAGTAAACTCTATTGGAAAACGAAGAATCCTTTTTTGCTGAAATTATTCCAAGCCATTTGTAACGATGATCTCAATAATGTTAAATTATTTATAGAGGAGCCTGAACAACCAGATACCAGTACAGATATAGTTACCCCTACCACTACTCAGTATTGCCATCCGTTGTGTTCTTGCGACAAATGCGAAAAACTACAAACCACCACATTCCAGCAAACTTCATTAACTGTAAACACGGTCAACAATAGTGGCTGCAGCGCTCTGCATGTGGCAGCGTGTTACGGGAAATCGGTTGTAGTGGACTGGCTGTTGAATCGAGGAGCTAATCCGAATTGCTGCGATTATTCCGGCTCTACGCCTTTGCATTGTGCCGCCGCTCACGGTCACCAAAATACCGTGCTGCTGCTAATGTACGCCGATTCTAAACTAGATCAACGTGACGACGATGGTAACCAAGCTTTGCATTTAGCAGCCGTAAATGGGCACGTGGATTGCGTCAAAGCTTTGTTGTATTTCGCTGAGCACGCCGGAATCCGGTACGACGTCAACGGTACAAATAAAGATGGAGATACGCCGCTACATTTAGCGGTTAAATATTATTATAAAGACATCGCCGAAATACTACTCATCTACAACGCTAATCCCGCCATTCGAAACAAACACGGCAGCAGCGTTTTTGAGCTATGCGAAAGCTTGAAATTGATATCGGTTTTGAATGAGAAACATTGCACGGTCGTTAATCTCTTAAATATACCGTTAAAATCACCCTCGTGCACGGTCGAGATAAACGAGCTCGAATTCCCGGACGAGGTTAATCTGTTACCGCGCGAAGAATATGGTGTTCGGCCTCAAACCGCTGAATGCATCAAAAACGCCGACAAACTACTTAAAGCGGCCAAAGTAAGCGATCTGGGCTTAATGAAAAGATACCTCGGCTTCCCTGACGTGTGTCGAGAACTTGCTAATAGTTCGGTGTCTACCGAAGTTACGTACAAATGCCATCCATTATGCAGATGCGAAAAATGCTGCTCATCTGTGGAGGACGATACCATGCACGACGATGATCAAGACGATTTCGATAAAATTGACGCCCTTAGTGCCAATATATGCGATTCCGATGGCTTCACTGCGTTGCACGTTGCCTGTAAATACGGTTGCGTCGAAGCGGTTAGATTTTTACTCGATGTTGGCGCTAAAATTAACGTTAGAACGTATAAACAGATTTTGACTCCTTTGCATGTCGCCTGTCTATGGAATCAGCCGAATGCCGCAAAGGTCTTACTCGATTGCGAAGCTTGTAAAATTAACGCTCGAGACAGAAATAACTGTACGCCTTTGCATTATGCCTGTTCTGCCGGTAATGCTAGAATTGTAGAGTTACTGCTCAAATACGAACCGGATGTCGAAGCAAAAAATGATAAAGATAACACACCAATGAATGAAGCTGAAGAAAGCTTATCGTTTGCTGTAATGCGATTGTTAAAGGCAGCCAAAAAGCATAGAGAAGATATCGTGTGAAATTTTACGACGTGTATTTTTGTGCTTTCCTGCTTTTTAAAGTAAGAAATGTTTCTTCGTTCGTTACTGGCCAAAGATCATTTACCGATCGTATATTGTTCTCTTTATTCTTCCTCTTTTGTATTTTGTTGTAGTATTACTTAAGAGTACGTGTTTATTGTAATGATGCATTTTTTTTTTTTTTTTTTCTTTCTTTCTTTCGTGTCCATAATATTCTGTGATAGAAAGTGTTGTAAGTATTGTGCCATTCCAGGTATTGTTTTGTTGCATTTTTACATATTCCAGAACTGAATCATACTGAATGAAAGACTTGAAAAAGTAAACATTTTTGTGAAAATCAGCGTCTGTGTTTATAATAGAAATACTTACAATAGTTCAAAGATAAGAACTTAATCCACTTTCTTGTGATTTAATGTTTTTCTTCTTTTTTAATTATACCACGAACCATTGGTTTAATATGAATTTGGAATCTTTACCAGCCAAATTCTATTTTGTAGATCTGAATTTATAATATGTTTAATCGTTAGCACAGAAACTATTCATAATTTTTTTTAAATACAGTCGTATCATTTTGTTATGTGTATTACACGTATTGTGATGATGTTAATGATGAGTGCAATATTATGAAAAATGTTGAATAAATTTGTACGAAAAATTCTTCTTTTTCGATGTTCGAATAGAAAATACTCGAATTACTGATCCACTTTGTGATAAATAATTTGTCGATCAGCTTAAAAAAAATGGTAATGCGAATGTTAAGGTAGGATGTTTTTTTTCATTGCATACGTTTTTTGTCATAGGCAGAGTTTCTAAGGGAAATGAATTTTGTGTTATTTTTTTGTTTCAAGGTCGAAAGTGAAAAATAATTAAGCGTATTTCAAAGAATAATGTTGATTTGAAGTAATGAAACAGTGAAGCCATTTGAAAAGACGCTCTGTCGGAATTTTTGCCTTTTAAAAAAATTTCAGCCATGTTGGTTCTGTTGCAAGTTTTTGCTGGATTTCTCGAAAATGATTGAACAGAATTCGATGCATTTTGGATATGTTGTAGAAAACTGTGCTCTCGACAAGTGTACAGAGCCCTTTTTTTGATTGTTTTCACCAAGCAAACATATTATCCTGCTAAACGAGTGCTTTTTTTCCGAGTTTCTTCAAGATCAAATAATTTTGATCTAAAGTAAAAAATTTAAGCCTTGCGGCTAGGAAGAGTTCAAAGGAGCTAAAAAGTCGAAACTTCCAAAAAGCACATCTAGAGGCCCTACTAAATCTGCATACCCAATTTCAAATTCCTGGCTCAATGTAGAGGGGAGTTATGCGAGGAACGAACATTAGAAAACAGAAAAACGACCAAAAAATAACAAATTCTAGACTGTGAGGGGTTGCAAAGGGGCTGATGAGTCAAAACCCCCGGAAGGCACAACAAGAGTTCCTACTGAATGTACCTACCTAATTTCAAGTTTCTAGATCAATTTAGAGGGGAGCTATGCAAGGAACAAACTTAAAAAATTAGAAAAAACGATCAAAAAACCACTTTTTTGGAGCTGTGACGGTGTGAAATGGGGCAAAAAAGTCGAGATCTTTTAAAGGCACATCCAGGACCCTCACTAAATATATATATGTCTAATTTCAACTTCCGCTAAATTAGGTGGAGAGGTGAGGAGTAACAGCCCTTTTTCAATGTCAAAAAGCGGGGATCCCTTCCCCCCTATGTTCCCTCCTAATTGATTTAGAAGGTTGATTTTTGGATATGTTGTACAACTTTTGATTCTCCATCAATTGGCTTAAAAAGGAGCAATTTTTACGTTTTCGACCGCTCAGCACACCTCCCCCACATTGGGGCATAACTGAATTTTGACCCAAGTTCATCCCCACTCATACATATGGATTTTAATGCTCGGCAAGTAAAAAGTATTATAAAAAAAATAAAAATAGATATCTGACAAAGTTAAAAATTGTCTTAATGGTCTTCTAGGACCTCAAAACGGATTTTACTGATCCCCTCCCCCCTGTTTCCGCCGTTGGTCCGTAGACTATAATAGCCTGGTTTTCATTGACAATATGTCATAGAAAATCAGGCTAAAACCGCGAAATCTTACCTTCATTTTTCACCCGATAAATAATTAGGTACTGCTAGATTTTGAAGAATTTTGAAGAATTATATTATTGAAATCGAACCGAATACAAATAATAGTTAAGAAACGTGATCTAATTTTATCTGGTAAATCAAACCTAAAATGAAAACATACGTATTATGATTATGTGACTGGGTCGTGAAAACAGAGAGTGCTAGTGCACCTTAGACGATCATTACAGCTAATTCACTCAATCGACCAATAATGTTTATTAAGTCAAAGTACAAGTTCTCAAAGCAGCAATTATATTATAATTTACGAAGTTGATTATATAATACCCTTAATCTTTTGAAGAACATAGAATTTGGACCGAATATTGCTTTACTCGTGATTGAAATATCAGTCCTGTGAAGCTAGAGTAACATGAATAATTGTATTATATTTTTCTCCTGCTCATATTCAAATTTAAAACTGATGGTCTTTTTTTCGTTTATGTTTCAGGTCATCTTCGGCCCCATGTTTAGTGGGAAGACTACTGAACTAATTAGAAGACTGAAAAGATATACTTTCGCCATGTACAGATGCTTAATTATTCGATACGCAAATGATAAAAGATATTCAGAGGACAGTATAGCATCTCACGACGGTCAAACATTATCAGCCACATCGTGCATTAATCTTTACGACACTGTTCATGTGGTAGATAATTTTGATGTGATCGGAATCGACGAAGGACAATTTGTAAGATATCAACAAAGGGAATTACAAAATATTTCATGTAAAATTTAATCATTTTTTTTTTCATGTTTTGGTTGTACAGTTCCAAGATTCTATAATTTCATTCGCCGAAGAAATGGCCAATCGGGGTAAAATCGTAATCGTTGCAGCGTTAGATGCTACATTCCAAAGAACCGAATTCGGAAAAATTTTACAACTAGTTCCTATTGCCGAAAGTGTGGTCAAGTTGAATGCTGTTTGTATGTCCTGTTTCAGCGACGCATCGTTTACCAAACGTACTACTAACGAGCAAGAAGTAAGTTTTCAATAGCTTGTGTAATGCATTTCAATATAAAAAAAAAAAAATTATCCAAGAGATGTATCGTATCTCTAGTTCTACTACTGATATTCAGCTAATTCGAACGAATGCCTCTGCGTATATTTTCAGGCTAACGAAATCGCGTGCTTTCAGGTAGAATTGATCGGTAGTACTGATAAATATATGTCTGTTTGTCGAGAATGTCATAGACAAGAGAAACCAATTAGAAATTCACCTTGTAAAGTTTATCAAGAAATGAATAATAAAGTATACGCAGTATCGAAAATGAATATTTAAGTGCCTTGATGGAAAATCGTGTATTATTCTCCCATTTATGTGAAATATTTTAAAATAACAATATCATTTTTATCACATCTTTCCTGTAATCGTAATTTTATTAAATTTGTCATAACCAGGAATGCGTTGCAAAGGTAGCCAATAAATTTTTCTTTTTTTTCTTGTTTGAGTTATTAATGAAAAAGAATTAAGCAAAATTCAAATAATTATGTTAATTTGAAATGATAGAACAATTGAATCCATTTGAAAAGATGCTCAATCGGAATTTTTGCCATTCTTGAGAAATTTCAATCATATTAGTTCTGTTGGAAGTTTTTGCAGGATTTCTCGAAGATGACTGAGCGGAATTCGATGAATTTTGGATATGTTGTAGAACACAGTACCTCCGACACGTACACAGAGCCCTTTTTTGCGGATTTTTTTCATCTACCGAGAATATTATGCTAAACGAGAACGCTTTTTCCGAGGTTCTTCAAGGTCAAATAATTTTGATCTAAAGAAAAAATCCAAAAAAACGCACTGTACACGAGTAGTAAGTGGGGCGGTATAGAACACGAAAATTTTTTCCAAGTCCAAAAAATACATTGTGTAAATGGGAATGTAATCTCGATGTTATGGATGAAGTAGAAAAAAAATGAAAAATTCCAGTAACCGTGTTCTTTCAACAATTGTTTTCCTCATTTCACTCTGTTCATTAGATGGCATTTTTTATCCTCTATATTTTTATTGAAACAAAATAAAAACTATTTTACTGCTAAAAAAATGAAAAAATTCAAATATTGCCTAATTTACTACCAAAAAACGAAATTAAAAGTTTCATCAGACGGTATTTTTTATTCTCTTTAAATTAAGTTCTCTTCAACTTTTTGGTAATTTTCATAGACCCTCCATAAAAATGAAAAAACCATAAAAAATTACGCATTTGCCATATGCCTGCCTTACATACCTAGTTAAAAATCTTCTGTCCAATTGTAATTTTTCAGTATTACTAGAGAGCGCTAATAGGCAACATGAAAATTTTTCTTGCATTTTGATTGGATTATTTCAGTTGACTTCAACCAATGAAAATTGATAATATTTTTTCCAACAAAATATAAATAGTGAAGTAGCGTACCGGCGGATAGATATTGCTAGCGGTTGGGAACGGGTATCCATGGTATCTGGAAACTGCACTCGAAGTTTTGCACGTAATAAAATCTAAGCCCCTGATTGGTCCTTTTGCTATACGCGGGCATCT
>FIZR01026488.1:0-15821 GCA_900060175.1 Ferrisia virgata
ATCATTAGTTGAAAATTTGAAAAGGAGATAGGATACTCTTTTTCGTGTTTTTGATAGTTTTCTTGAATAGCTTTAAGTTGTTCTTTTATCGATGTTAACAAATCAAATTTAGATCCCCTTTCCACTGGATGTAATAGTCTTGGAAATTACACACGCCCAGTATATATATATAAAAAAACTATATTAAATGACTTACCATGGTAACACTGGCTTCAGGTGTTCTGTGTATTTAATTTGCTTTTCTGCGCGTTCAGTATTACAAAAGTGGGTGCCTAGCCTACCTACCTAATATTTGACATCTCTGCAATGAAGTATATATCTTCAAATTACTCGTAATGCGTTTTATTTATGATTATTCTCCATCTCCATTATGCTGTTTGAAAGAGTGTGTTGTTGTTAAAATTGCTCATTCATTGTGCTAACTCGGTAAAAATATATTCTCGATTTTAATGAATGCTCTGACTAGGAGGCGGCGGGGTGTAGATGGTAACAATTGTCAATAATTGAACCGAATTGAAACACTAGTAGGTATATAAGTTGAAAAATATATATTCTATTGGGAATTATTGTTTAAAGTCATCATCGTGGGTGGTGCTCGATATAAACGATGGAATTTTTCTCCGAAAATCCTAGTTAGATTATCATTAAAATCAATAAATGGAATTATATCGAAATAGTGTGTGCGTCGGAAAGATGGAACGTAATTTATTATACGTACTCGTAGCTTTTGCGAATGCGGAGGATTGGTTGTGGAGGTATTTACCAAAGTTGTATCAAATTAAGGATAGTAATTATCGCAAACGCGGATGATTTTTTGTGCACGAACAAAAGAAGAACGATTCGAGCCTTACATACGCGGATGCGTTTCGCTAAGCGCGAATTTATTTCTCCCACTTTTGATCGGCAACCGAATAAGGCAGTTGTTTGTTGTTATTGCTTTGGTGTAAGAAACGCTGGCAGCGTTACTAACACGACCGCGCAGCAGTCTGAATTTTGCGGTATTCACGGTGAACCGGTGTGCGTTGTGGTTCGCGCTAATTTTTGTCTTCATTCGAATCGTATCATTTGTTGTAGATTATCTTGACAGTTTGCTCGAATGATTTTTGATTTGATGTGGATTTTTTTTTTCACTCTGCTGCCGGTGATCTGTCGAGGTTTTGTGGACGGTATGTGTGCGAGTGATTGAAGGGTACGTGGCCGGAAACGTTTATTCGGATTGGCGACGCGAATCTGTGTTGTTGAGTTTTCGGTTTTTTTTTCCCTAAAGTGTCGTTTGTTTATTATTTCACATATTCGTCTACGCTAACTTTTTTAGCTTTTCTTTTGTGTGTGTGTGTGTGTGCGCGTAATCAACATGACAGCCACAGCGGCGGCTATCAAACGATTGGACGACCTATTTCAAAATATACGCTTGGAGGATCAAACGTCGACCAAAGGATCGACCAAGAAATCTAGTACTGCGGAAAGAGTGCATTTTAATCCTATCGTAATAACGAAAGATTGCGACATACATGGCCGGCGAAATTCGTCGAATAGACGAGGCTCGATCGGTCCTCGTCGCGAATCTATGCCTTCGGGTTTGAATTCGATGCCATCCAGACGGCGAGATTCTTTGGTATTCGGGTCGGCCGGCAGTCAAGATTTATGCCATCCGTCGAGTTTCGCATCCACTCTACGTAAAGACTCCCACGGCTCTTTGGGCTCGTTGAAGCGAAACGTTAATTTCAAAAAAGACTCGTTTATCGGCTCCGGCGTCGGCGTGTTGAGCGCGACGACGCCGACAAAAAGAGACTCGTATACGCCGGTCGGCGGTAACGCCAAAACCCTCAACGGTAGTCTCAAACGAGACTACGTTAACAATACCATGCGTAAGGAATCGCTAATGTCTAGGAGATTCTCGACCGATTCTTTGGATTCGGTTAGACGTAATTCGTGGGATCCGAACAGACGCGAGTCTTCCGGCAGTTCGGCCGGATTTGATGATCCTATTTGGGAAGAGAGTAATCATTTCGTCGACGAGGTACGTTGAACCTACCTTTTTTTAAGAATACTGTCCGGCGGTTGTAATATTCGCAATAGATGTGGACTCGACCTCGTATTCACATGCTCGACATATGCATACACCTGTTGTAGCGTGACAGCGAAAAATACGATTTTTAAATTCTAATTTTAGCATGCCATTAAAATATTCCTTCAGATGCTGGAAAATAATTCTCAAAGTTTCTCTCCTCTCAAGTTGGTGTTGAGCCATGCTGCAAGGCACTCGAAGCTTAGGATGTGGTGACTCCTGAGCGAGTAATCACGTTTCCCACCGAGGACACGTGGTAACGAGAAGCTCGTATGCTCTACTTGTTACATATAGAACAAAATCTTATTTAATCACAATTTCCGCTTAAATTTTGTTTTCATCGAATAAATTGTGGGAAAAAAATTTTAGCTGAAAAACATGCATGAACGAAGAAAGACTTCGTTCCTTTTGTAACGAGGAGCAGGCAATATCACGTCACCACGTGTCATTGGTGGGAAAAGTCGTTATGCTCCGGGGCGTTTTGTCCTCTAAAGCGGGGAGGAGAACAGTTTCAATTTTTTATTTTGGGTTTGATTTTGTAGAGCAACAAGATGAAATATCAATCGATTTTGGGTCTGTATATTTTACAATGTGTTTTGGTTTTGTAAAATACAAAATGAATCGTACTAATTTTGTTTTGGGTTTTGTAAGTTTTTAGTCTTAATTTTCTGCCATATCTACGTTGGATGAAGGAGGGAGATATTATCGAAATCCGTTTTGGGGTCTTAGAATACCATTACAATCATTTTTGGCCGTGTTAAGTATGTATTTTTATCTCCCCCTCCCCCTCCCCCAAAAAAATCGAACGATTATTTGCTCAGCTCAATACCCACCATAATTGATGAAATTTGGGGGATAGATTTCGATTGACCTGCTATTTGATATTCTGGAGTAGGGATGGCATTTGGTCTAAATTCAGTCATGCCCAAATTTGGGAGAAGGAGTGCGTACTAAAAATTCAAAAAATTGTTCCTTGTTGAGCCAATCGATAGAGAATTTGAATTTGTGTAACATATCCAAAAATTAGCCTCTCAGATTGATTAGGAGAGGAGATACGAGCGTTTTCCCTCTTGTTGACCTTGAAAAAAGGGCTGCTCCTCCCCTATCTCCCCTCCCCCTCATGGAGCTAAGAAGTTGAAATTCTGTGTGGACATTCAGTAGGTGACTGGGGTGTTTCAATTTTAGGTTTTTTTCGAAAGATGAAGGGGGTATGGAAAAAAGTTAAGGAATGACGTAAAATGAAGGTGGTAAAAATTTGGGTCCTTAACATGACCGTCACCCCCTCCTTTCAAAATTTACATAAAAATGAAAAACAATTTTTTTCTTTTTTTCGGCTTTTTTGGCGCTGACGAGTCACCGCAGGCCACATGAGACCAAAAAAAACTTCACAATTGTCTTTGCTCTTCAGAGGTTTTAAAACTATGTTTAAAAATGTAGAAAGTGTAGAAAGTCAAATATATAGAATTTTTTAGAGTGTAAAAGTAAAAAAAAAAAAAAAAAAAAAAAAAATACTTTCATTTATTATGTTATAAAAAATGGAATTTCGTATTTTTGCTTCATTAAATTGAAACACCCTAATACGGACCCTAGACGTGCTTTCTGATGGTATCGACTATCCAGCTACATTACCCCCTCCTCCTCTCCTCACAAAGACCAGAAGATGTAGGTTTTTTCGGTTGGTTTTCCTTATTTTTTGGGTTTGTTCCTCGCATAACACCCCCCCCCCCTTGAAAATAAGTTAGAAAGTTGAAATTTACTACGTAGATTTAGTAGAAGCCTTTTAGGGGTCTCAACTCTTTAGCCACGCAGCCTCAAAAATTTAGTTTTTTGATCGGTTTTTATTTTGTTTTTTTTTTTTTTTTGGCTCAAGCCTTGATTTTGTTGTAGAAATTCATGTTCAGTGGTGAAAAAATACACTTGAAATGCCATTCAGCAGCTCTAAAAACCAAAGAATTTTCGATAAATGACTATATTTAATTTTCAAGATGAAAAGTTATGAGAAAAATCGATCTAAATATCATTTTACTGCTCAAAAGAAGTGAAAAAACTATTCCAATGTATCAGTTTCTGAACAAAATAAGTTCAGGATTCATTTGTGAACTTGGAAAATTGTTTTTGTGAAAGTACAAAATACAATTTAAATTGATTTTCGTTTCTGTGTGCATTTCACTGTTTCATCTTGGTTCTGTAGGTTTGGTAATTTATCATTATCGCATTAGTTTTGGTTTTTGGAAACCTGCAATAAAATTCGTTCGGGTTATGGTTTTTCGTTTTCGGTTTTTGTTTTGGGTTTCCATCCCTGACCTCGAGTGCTTTCTGACATTAATTGAAATCAGCTTAGAAAACTGAATTGAAATATTCAAAAAAATTTATTTATTTTTTTGTTGTCACCCGAATACGTACACTTACGATACCAAGTACAGCGTATAACTTACTCATTGTGACTGATGGATACTCAGTCGTTCGTACAAATAGCGAACCGGTTTATTTAATTCGCGCGCCTTCTAATTATATCTTCACTTTTAGTATATATCGAGTGGCAGCCGAGATTTATTTGCTTCATTTGAAGAGCTTTATTTAACATACACTCGATTACCGTTATCTGCGCGTATCTAATATGCCTACGAAAAAAATGCTTAGGTACACTAACGTAGATAGCACCTATACCATTGTTGGTATAGCTTCGAGGAGTTTTGGCTCATCGCTCGCTGCAGCGTGCAAGTATACGTCATAATCGTGTGTTTCTTGTATTTTCTACATACCATCGTCGTGTTACGGTTTTTCGTATAAAAAAAATTAATACACCAGCTATTGTTTTTCACCGCAAGAACGTGGTTGCGTTTATGTAAAGATTAACAACTTGTAGTGTATATGAAAACCGGATTTCGAAAGCAGTCTACAAAAAGCTTCCTATAGTTTTATCCTTGAGTCAGCGTACAGTCTGACCCATAAAAATTGGCGCGAACTGCTACGTGTAATCTTACGACGATGACGACTACCGCAACGACATTTTGCGATAATTTATTGCATCGTAGGTACCTTCTTACCTTCGTATTCGTAATCTTACGTATGGAATTGTTCTTCAAGGATTTCTATTTCCACGTTCGCGTACTCGCATGTACATACTACATATGAACGTATGGTAGTTAAAAACCATTCTCGAGAGGTCGTACTGTATATTACCAATTTGGAGATGAACACTGAACGACAGAACGACAGATAAAAGGGAACTTGTCGTCGATGGCCCCGAAAATTATTACAAGTTCTGTACAATGCTTATGGATGATAGAATGTAGCCGGATATCGTAAGATGACAAATTTTATACGTATGAATTGTACAATGTACGGTATCTTGTACGTTGTTGTGTGTGTGTGTGTCATCAAAGTGCACAATAGATACATGTACGAAGCGTGACTTCGAACAGGCTATTCCTATTTGCAGCAGTCGGCAATGTGATGAGATAGCCATGCTTGTATACTGAATATAATGTCGAGTAGTGAGTGTATCTGTTTTGTTCTGTACGTATAGCTTGTATACCTATCTACCTATACGCCTATAGGCGTATTTGGAGACATATAATAATAAACACTCGACAATGAAGTATAAGAAGCATCGATATGCTCGTATGTTTTGGCCGCCAGCATCATAATGTAGGTATATGGTATACTAAGAGTTTTTATTTATCTGCGATGGCATAACTCGTTCGGTTGCGTATCATGTCCTCGTGTATAACTTGCAGTTTGGTTCAGTAACTTTCTGGAAGGAGTGACCTTTACCTGAGTTGTAGGTATACGTCACACAGCATCCAGCAGCCGAGTACTTTTCTTCATGGTATATCTTTCTCTCTCTCTCGCTCTCTCTCTCTATATAACTATACCTTTCTCGGAATACGTTGACCTGGTGCGGTTGGCGCACGTGGTCTTGCTTATGTACTTTCGAATTTTTCGTCATCGTCGCGTATTCCAATAAGTACGGTTTACGTTTCTCGCGAAAATGAAATAAAAAAAAAAAAACGAACGAAGATGTTCGTGTTCTGCGGAACATGATCGTGATGATTCGATCGTATAAATAAGGAAGTTATTCGTCATATCGTATAAGTATACCGGTAAAATTTTTACTTACCTACTCGAGTTGTAATCATCCGAATATTATCGTACATTTTACCAGAAATGATCCATTTTTAATTGAATGTGTGTCATTAAATGACATTTATAACGGATACGTCTATTAAAAAAAAAGTACTCTCGATGCATGTTGCGCGCGTACACAACGATCGTATATCGTATATCGTATGTTTACTTATATTTCAAGACTTAATTCGTTTGTGTTTCGTGTGCATATAAGCCGATGAAAAATATAACACGCGATTGTGTACGATATCAACCTACAAAAAAAAAAAAAAAAAAAATCAATTTTTATGAAATCGTCGTATTTATCAACAAATGGAAAGAGAAAATGTCATATATATTTCGATTTATTAGTAATTAAAATCACTTAATATAACGCAGCGTGTTTATTGAAAAAATTATTTTTCAACTTCCATAAATTTAGGTGTAAGTGCGGTATTATTATCGATTCGAATATCTGTCGTAAATTTTTCGCTAGTAATAGCGTAGTTTAATTAGGATTATAATTAAAGTTCATTGCCTTTTCTCTTTTTCTTTTTCTTTTTTTTTTTTTTTTCGTCGAGATGGAAGAGGTTTCGAAAGATGTGAGTTTTTTTTTACTGTGCTGCCATTTTTTCTTTTTCTTTTTTTTTTAATTGAGAACACGCGTTTTCATAGTAATTTTTGGATATTTTTTATTGTTTATTTTTTGACGATTGATCCTTATTTGCACTTCGTCTCTCCTACGTATGCACACTACGGTGGATAAATAAAAAGAAAAAAGCTTTGTGTCGCGATGCTTTCGGAATCAGGTTTCCTGTTGTCCACGTCACTAATTCGTCGTATAGGTTTTTTTTGGTTCATATCGATATTTTAGAGTGGTACACTTTTCCGGAATTTTCTTCCGCGATGATAAATTGCCCAAAGCTTGAATATAAATTTGGAAAGAAGCGTAGATAGATGGCCGACCTTTAATCGCTTCGCCATCGTCTCATCAACGCGCTAAAATCGATGGTAAACAAAAGATTTTCGTGGAAAACTATTACAATAACTCATATTTACCGTTAAATTCGGAAAAAATAGGAAAAAAAAACTCCTTTTGCGGGCCTGCAGTAAGGGTCCATTTGGACAGAAATGGTTCAGACCCCAAAAAGCACACCCTGCATATCTCCCCGACGTATGTAGAAAGTTTCAAGGCTTTAGCTCAATTAGGACGAGCTGTAGAAGTGAGCAATTAATCGAAAACGTGAAAAAAAATGGTTTTTTTTGGACTTGTAATGGGATGGGTTAAAGGTGGGGAGTCAAGACATCCTGGGCCCTACCGTCAACTACCTAGTACCTATCAAGTTTCAACCCTCTAGGTAAATTTAGTACATCTGCAGACGAGCAATTGTCGAAATATTCGTAAAACGGTCCAAATGGGTCAATTTCTCTTAGTCTATAATCAACGTAGACAGTTCATTTTCAGATATGTTATAGCTCTTTCGATTTCCTATCAATTGGCGGTGAAACTTTTTCACTTTTCCATTGTTCAGTCCCACTTACCCCCATCAGCAAAAATGAACCTCGCCCAATTTGGACCATGGGCCGTTCAAACTTTAAATAGAAAAACATGGTCGGCGAGTTTTGGTGAAATTTTAAATTTCAGTAAATTTGGCTGGTATGGGGCGGAGTAATTAATTTTCTCCCTCGGGAGAACTGGATATAATAAAAATAAAAATGAAAAAAAAAAAGAAACATATCAGACCAGACGATTATAATAGTCAGGGTTTCCCTTCGGATGGCCTGACTAAAAATTCTGCGGCTCGAGTAATTTTTGAATGTGTGACATACGAGGACATTTGGAGTTGAAATCTAAATTACATTATAACCGGCTCCCTCTCTCCATTTTGAATAGAAAAAATTACTGTGAGTTCATAGCTTGGGACTTGTTTTCAAAAATAAAAAACATACTTTGTTTATTATCAAAAAAAGTTAAGCTTGCTTCTCCTGGTCAGAAAGGTGCACTTTGAAGCTAGAGTTTCACTTTGATTGTTGGTGAATTGATGATTTGCTAAAAGTCGAAAATCGCGTTTTTTAAATAGTGAACTATCAGTTTAATTATCAAATCATTGTAGTCTTTCCAAGGGAATGTAACAATGTATGTTTGGACGTTTTTTTGGAGCTATGAAAGAATGTGAAGGTGGTAGAATTGATACCTTTAAAATACTAATGTAGGTTTCTAGGATTATTGAATGTCCAATTTTGGTCGTTCTAATGGCTTTGGCCAGCCCGAAGGAACTGAAATCCGAATCCATGCCCAAATCTTGAGCATACCACCAGTGGTGATCATTGAGAGTCTTCAATTTTTTTGAAAAAGATAACAACAAAACACAGGCATACAAATTTTATCTACTTAAAAAAAAAAGAGTAGAATATGTAACAATTAAGATGAATTATCTTAATACAATAAAAAATCTTCTTACCTGTGAACGACGTTCGTAGTTTGGTGTGTGCCTCCGCAGAGATTTTTCGTTCTGTAATCTGGAAGCAGATCCCTCACCATAACAGGGTAACATATGATCATGGGCACCTCTCTGATGTGAGATGACTACTTGACAGTTAAGATAGCGCCGATGGCAGCTTGGTGCGTTGAGATGCAGAAATCTTGAGCACACCACCGGTGGTGATGGCTGAGGGTCTTGAATTTTTTTGAAAAATACAATAATAAAACATAAGCATGCGAATTTTATCTATTTACATATAAAAAATGAGTAGAATGTATAACAATTCAGATGAATTATCTTGATACGAGTACAATAAGAAATCTTCTTACATGTGAATGACGTTGGTAGTTTAATCATGGGCTCCCTTCTGCTGTGAGATGAGTACTTGACAGTTGAGAAAGCACCGATGGGAACTTGGTCAGTTGAGATGTTGAAATCTTTGAGCGTACAGCCAGTAGTGATCGCTGAGGCTACAGTGGGTCGCTAATTTTTTTGAAGAAATTACTTACAACGAAACGTTTAGCTGAAAAAAGTTTCGAATCAGCAACTTTTCAACGTTGTATACATTTAGAAAATTTGTTGAGTGAAAACATTACAAAAATTTTCAAACAACATAACTTATAATTACATGTATGATTCAATATTCGAGTGTACGAATTCAGTTTCAAAAAGGAAAAAGTAAACTATAACCTGCTATCTGTAAGCAACCTAAGCATGTATACACTATGCAAACAGTTTTATAACTATAATCAAAGTACATACAGGGTGTTTCAGGGTAGAACTAAGAGATTTCCGCCAGTGACTAGGCAACATATAAAGAGTCTATGTATGTATGTTTGCCTTTACTTTGAGCCGCAGGCGCTGATCTATCCAGGTTTAGAAAATGATTTTACACCATTTTGTATAAGTTTTGTTAAGCGAGTGCATCTCTAGAACCAAAATGGGTAGAGATTTGGATTTTAATCGAGGAGAAATAGAATTTTATCTAGATTACCGTAGGGTAGTTAATTTTTGTACTAGCAGCGCATGAGATCGAGCAGTTGATAAAACAGTGTGAAAAACGTGCACTAAAACCTTCAATTTTTATAATTTTTGTTGAATTATTCGAAACAACGTTCTCATGACGCATCAATTGAATTGATGTTATTGGAAGAAAAAAATTTTCTCTTTTCAATGCCGCAAAGCCCTTCTTTCTGTATCACTCAGATAAAAAATTATGAGCATTTGAATTCCAAAAAAGAGGTATGAAATTTCGAAAAAACTTTATTTCTTATTATTTCTGAGATTTCAAATGCTCATAATTTTTCATTTGAACGAGACAGAAAGATGGGGGTTTGGGGCATTGCAAAGAACAAACTTTTTTCTTCCAATAACGTCAGATCAATTGATGTGTCATGAAAAAATTATTTCGAATAATTCAACAAAAATCTTGAAAATTGAAGGGTTTAGTGCACTTTTTTCACATTATTTCATCAACTGCTTGCTTCTCTGTTCTGCTATCACAACAACCAACTACCCAATGGTAATCTAGATAAAATTCTCTTTCTGCTCGAGAAAATTCCAAATCTCTAGCTATATTGGTTCTCAAGCTGCACTGGCTTGTAAAACGTATACAAACTCGAGACATGTTTTTCCTGAATCAGAATATATCAGCTCCTGCGGCTCGGAGGATTGGTAAACATACATGCACAGATTGTGATTATGTTACCTAGTGATTGGCTGAAATCTCTTAGTTCTACCTTGATTGAAACACACTGCATAATACCTATATTACATACGTTTAACATGAGTAATTGAGTATGCCGTCCACGTACATCGCCGAGAATAAGCGATGGGCCATGTTCGTAGTCCGGTGAAAATTTGGAAAAATTTGCTTATTCGATTATCTTTTTAGAGTTACAACAAACTGCCGAACTGAAGTGACGATATGTTCATGCATTACATCAGTGTACATATTCGGAATGCTTGGATGTGTTTTCATATTTGCGAACACTAGAGGAATAGAGATCTTATCTTCGGAATGCGTTGCTTATGTGCTTTTCTTCAGATACCACTCGATAATACATGTATGTAAATGCACAAAATCTCTGTCGTACAATTCGTAACTTTGCTGCGATGTTCGGATGCCAAATACCATAACGAGCGAATGACCAGAAAAATGGCAGATTTCTGCGAAACAATCATACCTTTGGCTTTCGTTTTTAGTATTTTTTTTCCTACTCTGTTCGTGCGTTCCGATGATGATACCATTCTTCGTCGAAGTCGAAGACGGATTCCATAACAGTTTGGCGTGTACATTATGCCGTTTTGGCATTTCTGCGACGACCGAAGAGAAAACCATTTTACCGTCACTTTTCCCTGTTTTCACGTCGACAATTACTCCAAGTACTTGGTAATTAATACAGCCATCTATGTAAGCGTGATAATTGGCGTTTTTATTTTCGAGAGCGTTTTATTTTTCTATCTCTGTATTCAAATATATCTGCGTCTATGCCAACGTCTTATGGGTCCAGCGTATTCGTAGTGTTATCGATGCGCCGGAAGAATGTTATAAAACAGTCTCGATGCTTTGGACGAAGTGAAAAATTGTCATTACAATGCGCGATTTATATGTCAAATACGTGATAAAAGTCATACGCGACCAATTTGTCAGCAATACTATCAATTCGTTTTCCAGTTAGTTTCGTTCCAAAGTGATGGACAATTCTCATCTATGTACATGCAATTACTTTTTAAAAATTCAAAATTCGTTTTATATTCCACCTTGTTACGTGGTATCATTCAAAACTAAACATGTTTTCTATCCATCGTAATAGATCGAAAACTTCTTGGCGAAAAGTTTCGTGAACGTTAATGAGATATTTGCGATTAAAAATTATTCAAATGATTTACAATTTCACATTAAATCTTTGACGGAATTTTATTCGCTTTTTTAATTCGTAGATAAATTATATCGTCGCGTCTTATTATCACCACATTCGCATAAACGTATAATCGCGTAGACTAACAAACTGTAAAATTCTAAAACGAAAGAAACAACCTGTTGCGTAATACCTGTAGCTGAAAACTTTTCCATTATAATGCCAGTTTATATCATACGCGTAATTTAAGACTAATTGCGATATGAATAATCTTATTAAGCGAAGCATCGTCTAAGTCAGTACATACGAATGGTTACTAGTCACACATTATAATCCATCTGAGTAATACAGTAAGAGCTCAGTTGAGTGTTTCAGGGCACGTACGTGTTTTATCGCAGTAGAAGCTTATACCTAACGTTCGGGTAAAACGTAAAGCAAGATTTATGCGAAAATTTCATTTTGGTCGAGAGTATTTTTTTCCCCCAAGATACATAAAAAAATTCCGTACAGTGTTTTCTTTTTTTTTTCCGTTATACGTGATTTGGGCAAAAATCAAATGAAGTGAATGGGATTAAAATAATGAAAACACTCGCATGAAGAAGTTGTTCATTGCAGAAAATATTTTTTTATAGTACACGTGAAAACTGGTATTAGTAAAAAATGGAAATTTTAACGATCCTAAAATGTGACCGTGCATGGAAAACAGGACTTTCGGGTCAAAAGCTCGATTTTGGTCATGAAAATCCCCCTTTACGTAGTAGTCTCAAAAATCTAGAAAATCATCGCTGCGTGCCCTTCATTCAAAAAAGGACATCCGAGGCAAGATTTCAAAAATTTCGTATCATAAGTAATGCAAAAAAATGGGGAAAAGAAGCATCACAATGCGTTTCTTTTTGAGCCTGATTTTCTTGAAGTTGCGAAGATATGAGAATTATCCATTCATAGAATAAAAAAATAAAAAATGCGCTCTAGGATGTTTTTGCTTCTGTAGTGGTAGGAGAAAAGGGTATATATTGGAATGAATATCTGAAAATCCAAAAAGACATATTTAAGACAAGTACTAAACCTACGCACCAAATTTCAAAACTTTAAATCAAGATGGAATAAAGATATGCATGAAACAAACTTGAAAAATAAAAATAATAAAAACCGGCCCAAAACCCCCCTTTTTTAGGATTGTGAGAGGGTACAAGGGGCTGAAAAATTAAAAACCTCGAAAGGCACATCCGAGACCTGTACTCTGTGTACGTATCAAATTTCAACAACCTCCCAGTTCACTTTAGAGGGGAGATATGCGTGCAATAAAAAAAAAAGAAGAAAAACCGGCTAAAAACCCACTTTTTTGAGACTGTGAAGGGGTGTAAGTGAACTGAAAAGTTGAAACCTCTAAAAGGCACGTTTAATATCCCTTCCAAAATCTGCATACTGCATTAAAACCGCCTAACTCATTTTGGAGCGGAGACATATGTGGGACAAAGGTACATAGGTCATACGAGAATTTTAAGACATTAAAGGCAAAGCATACCTTGATTATTGTCTGGACAAAGCAAAGGTGATGCGTGATGCCATTTTGGTAGGTTGACTGGTTGAGAACCTGCACAGATTTCAAAGACTTTTTTAGTACAAGAACACCAATAAATTTTTGCAGAATTTATTTTTAAAAAAAAATGAGAAACCCCACTCAAAAAAAAAAACTTTTTTCGGTGCTGTGAAGGGTGTAATGAGTCTGAATAGTCGAACTTTCCAAAAAGCACGTCTATGGCTTCTACGTAGTCTATTCATCAAATTGCAATTTCCTTGCTCAATTTAAAGGGGAGATAAGGTAGGATAAGCTTCGTTTCAAGGTTAAAAATGGGGAAACCCTCACAATTGACTTAGAAGGCTGATTTCTGGATATGTTATGCAGCTTTTTTTTTTTTTCATTTCTTAACGCCATGTTCTGACGGAGGCCAAAGGCATATTGAAGCGATAGTTGTTTTTGATTCTCTGTCGGTTGACATCAAAGGGAACTATTTTTGCAATTTTTGCCCCGCAGTATACCTTCCCTAAACCTTACGCGTAATTGAATATTGACCCAAGGTCATCCCCACTCGAAAATATCAAAACCGCCGCCAATTCAAATCTGCTAACTAGATTTGACCGATTTGGTTCGGGGAATCGAACCGAGCAAATGATTTTTAGTATTGTGGGGAGGGGGGGGGGGTAAATTAAAAAGAATAAATGTCTGATAGAGCCAAAAAATCTCAATAGTCTTCTGGGATCCCAAAAGGGGTTTTGCCCCTGAGTAGGTCACCAGACTGTAATAACCTGGTTTTCATTGACAATATGGCATAGAAAATCAGGCTGATTAATATTTCATTCACCTCACATCAACTTGAAAATGCTATTCCCCCCTGCCAATTGGTCGATTTGGTATACCTACATACCTACAGCATATTGTAGCTGAATTTTCACCAGCCGAAGTTAATTGGGATACTTTTGGTGTACGTTTGAAAATTTTAAAGATAGATTATAATTTAACAAGTCGCCTTAGAACGAGTAAAAATTGATCGACTTTTTGAAAGTTTTCAAAAAAAATTTTACTTATTTTACCAGCTGGTGATGGCAATATCAGCCGATAATCAGTATCGATATTTTCTTCTAAGAATATGGATACCTTCATTACCTTTATAAGTTTCCATCATTAATGGAATTTGTTTTTCAACGAATTTCACATTCAATGTAACAAGGCGATCGTAAAGTACTGCGGATTCTTGATCGATATTTTTCCGTACTGATTGTTCGATGCTATGAGAGTTGAAAGAATCGAATCATTTTTGGCTGTGAAATGAAAAAAATTGTATAATTTTTTTTTTTAATGAAATCGCATTAGAATCATTTTTCAAAATTATCGATACGTATTGATAGTTGAACCATCACCATCCAGCTCATATTCCCTGAAAAACCTAGCCAACCTGCACTCTACCGTGTGCTAAAAACAAATTTTCAGGTTTCAATGTTAACTAGGGCATATTTGATAAATATTTTAAGATCCAAATAAAAAATAAAAATTCGAGTAGAGGCCTCAAAATGTTCAAAAAAAGCTGAAATTAGTGGGAGAGGAGGAGGGGTCGATATTGATTGAGAATTCATGCATCAGTATTTTCCTTCTGGTTAGAATTTTGGAGCGCCCTCCCCCCCAAATGAATGAACTTCGGCCGTTGGCAATTCGACTGTTGGGATTTTTTGTACATGATGTTTCTATTCATCGAAATTTCGTTCAAGCCGGAGCCGGAGCCGGTTTGTTCGAACGGTCCCCTTGTTGAGGTACCTAACAAATTTTTTCATTGATTGTAGAACCCAAATCCCTTATCTGCTTCTGACCGTTCTCCTTTTAAATGAGATATCAGCAAAATTATACTATTTATTGTGAAATCACGTTTTCAGAAATCTTAAACGTGGCCAGGAAGCCACCTGTTCGTTATCGTTAGCATTTTGTAGCTCTAGGAAATACGACTACGTGGCTCGTAGGTGTATCAATCAGGCCACCGGTGCAAATAATACTGATTGAAACATTTCGATCGAGAGTGTGATTTCACAAAAAAAAAAAAATTCTGATATGAAAGCCAGAACACGAATTTATTACAATTTTCTCTTTTATTCTGACACCGTTTTCGATGTGAATGAGAATTGAAATATCAGAAATCGATCCGAATTGTGATTTTAGCTATTTCAATCCAACACCTTGAAGAAATTTTTTTTATGAATGAAACAGAGGATAGATGTAGTATAGGACTATTCTTTGACTAGAAATTTGATGAGAATTTCCAGAAACTCTTGAAATTTCTCAATTTTAATATTGATCATTTTATGTGGAGAAAATTCGTAAATTAAGCTACCAACGATGGACTAAGAAAATCGCCATTAAAATATATTGAATATTACTTTCGAAAAATTGAGACGTAGTTGATCAAAATGCTACTGAATTTTTTTCATTAATTTGAAATGTTTGATTTTTTAATTATACTTTACGTTTAATCTTTGCATCGTAGGCAAAAATAAGTCGAAATTTTTGGGGGTCAAGCCCTCCCTCCGCTCTTATTTGTTACGCTTCATTGTTGATATGTATAGTACGGTTCGAACGGAACGAGGGTGAAAATTTGCCAAATGCTAAGCGTGAAATGGTCCAAAAATATGCATTTAACAGGCATCATAGCGAGGTCACTTTTTAGTGACTTGGTCACTTTTTACCTCTAAAAGTCACTTTTTTCAAAAAAATTTTTTAAAAACTGATTTTTTTTCAAAAATTATTTTTGAATT
>FIZR01026493.1:0-12078 GCA_900060175.1 Ferrisia virgata
ACGACGTCGATGATTAGTAATTAATATATACAAGTGTGTGTGTGTGTGTGTGTGTGTGTGTGTGTGTGTGTGTGTGTGTGTGCAGACATAGTCGTCTTGCGAATATATGCCGATTAACCACTAACCACGCATTATTGTACTTTCGATTTTCAGACAGTGGCGTCGGAAGACGCGATGAGCTTGTACGATGGTCGTCAGCAGTTCATCCAGACAGCGTTCTACAAGGTAAGTTTTAGTTTTACGTTTCGATTCTCGTTGTTCGCGTTTGAAATACGCTTCCTCGAATATCGCCTGTCTGCGAGACGATCGATCGATCGATCGATTGTCCGCTACGAATGACAATAAAACCGACGGCACGAACGCGTGTTTTGTCAAATTTTTGGCTATCCAAAATTCGCGGCCGCCGGCATCACGTCGTGTACGTGTACGTGTACGTTATAATACGCACACGTACACGTACTGGCTTTCCGAGTAATGCTAGGCTTGTTAGGCTGCCTTCTTTGCAAATCGAGATTTCTTTTTTTTTTTCTTTTGCCCACAAAATACGCGCATCGGCAATGTCAAACAGCGCAGCGCAGCGTGAACAAACCGGTAACAAACAAACGTCATTTCGACAACGTACGAGTATTATCGCCGAGTCGCATTTTTCGCTACAAAAAGATGTCGATTTGCAAATGTACGAGTCCAACATCATTATACAGTATAGGGACGTGTACTCGGACATCCGATATCGTTGTGTATCCAGTGCCAGTGCCAGTGCCAGTGCGCACCCCGGCTACGTTGTTGAAAAATTTTCTTTATCGTCAAACGAAAAACGCGTAACGAAATTCACAGCTGCGTAAGTTGCCTGCTTTGTCTGCCGGGCTATTCCGTCCCTCCTTCGGGACTCGTGTAGCATGGCTTGCCTATCCAAAACATTGCAGGACCTATGCTATAGGGTATTTGTAGTTTTCATTTTCAAAAAATTCCACTTTAACAACCAAAAAAGGCGCAGATGTCTAGTTTACGCCAAAATATAGGGCAAATGCAATGTTGTACGGAGTTTTTTGAATTTCCTAAATTTTTGTTTGTAACTTTTTCGAAAGTACTTTCGAGTACCGAATTAAAACATTTTTATCGAAGTTACAAAGGCCCAGTTTCCGCCATTTGGCGTAATTAAATATTCGCCAACTCGTTCAGATAATTATGTTGGAAAAGAATTGTTTCGTTTGAATTATTTCGCTGTTTTTTTTCCATCCAGCAAAAAATTTTGTTGAAACTCATTTTTCACGAACCACGCCGCCTATGCCCTTAATTTTTTGTACCATAAATACTACATTGTATTTGCCATATTTTGGCGTAAACTAGGCATTACTACCATTTTTAGTTTTCGATTGTTTTGAATTTTTTGAAAAAAAAAAAAAAAAAAAAAATCAAACGCCTACAGCGCAGCCCGCGCTGCGTGAGTGCAACTTATGTCGCTCTACTTGCGGTATGAAGGAGGTAGTATCGAGACGGAACCCCCCCCCCTTCCCCCCTCCTTCGGCGTATGAATACGCGTAGCGCAATTATAACTGACGAATGAGATACCTACTCGGTTCGCCGTACATAGAAATGATTTTGTTGATCGCGCTCGACAACGAGTTTCTCACTAAACGTTTAGTACAAAAATTTTACGCGTAATTAGCGAGCCGACGATGCTGATGGTACTGAGATGGTACTGAGATGGTACTGAGATGGTACAACATACGTACTCGTATTACACCAACTCGTACTTTTTGTATGACGGCGCGATTATACGCGTACAACATTTTGCCACTTGCAAGAAATCGATACTTGTGCCAAGAAGAAGCTTCCCGTAAGCTTGTTCTCATGTTCTGCGTTCTTGTCGCGCGCTTTCACTACATTTCCATACTACGTACAGTACGTACAATACGTACAGTACGTACACATCCGCGTATATCATGTCCCTAATGCTTATACGTATGTCGTGTCGTGTCATTGTTCGACTGAATCGAGCTCACGTTTCCAAATATTGTATGGGTAGGGGGTAATGTACCGTACCGGTGTACCGCAACGTACTTACCAAAGACGTACGCGTAACGTCATCATCACCCACCCGCGTACTTGTACCCACTTTGTGTATCGTACATAGCAGTACATCTGGATGGATTGAAAAACAAAAACATACTGCGGATTTTGACCAAACTCGCTCATGTAGCTGGTTGAATTCTTGTTGAAAACCAACCAGACGAAATTTTGCGAGCCTAGCTCGGGCAGCGGTGGGGAGTTGGTGGGTGTTCGGAGCTAAGGGGCCTCTAAGTGGCGTGTTTTTCGTCATTTTCACCCCCTAAAAATGGCGTAGGACCTGGGCGGTCGCAGATGTGAGAAAGTGCGATTTCAGTTTATGCGTCTGCCTGTATCGTCGGCATCTCGACCATTCGATCCGACCTCATTTGTAACCACCGATCGCAGCCGGTTAAAAAGGCACAGATCGCGAAAATCGACGCATTTCATTTTTCAGGGGAAAAAAAAACCAATAAAGAGGCTTTTTACCTCGATAATGGGTGCAAAAAATTTTTTCAGCCTTAAAAAGTGAATTACAATATTGAAGTTGCTGGAAAGTTTCGCGTTACACGGTAACCAACTTCCTAATTGCGAGATCGTTGATACGTATTATCGCCATAATTACGAAGAAATTTTCGATTTTTACGCCTAAAAATTAATTTATCAGTGGGCTACCGTGCAACGCGAAGCTTTCCAGCAATTTCGTTTGAATTTCAATTTTCTGCGCTGAGAAAATTTTTTGCACCCATCATCGAGGTAAAAGCCCTTTTGTTGTTGTTGTTGTTGTTGTTGTTGCTTTTTTCTGAAAAATGAAATGCGTCGATTTTCGCGATCCGTGTCTTTTCAACCGGCTGTGCGGTAGATGGTTACAAGTGGCGTCGGATCGAATGGTCGAGATGCCAATGATACAGGCAGACGCATAAACAGAAATCGCGCTTTCCCACATCTGCGGACCGCCGAGGTCCCACATCACTTGTAGGGGGTGAAAATGACGAAAAACATCCCACTTTGTGGGCCCCTAGCTCCATCTTTCCTCTTCCCACTGCGCCGAGCGGGGGGTCACAAATTTTTGTATGCTGGGTTTTTGAACTCGAAGTCAACTAAATACATGAGCGAGTTTGGTCAAAATTCGAGATATGTTTTTTACTTCGATCCGCCCTGTAAAATACCTACTACATTCCATACAAACTGTAATGCATATACATATTACGGAAATACCATGCAGTAGGTACTTGTATATGTATACGTAGTACACATATATTATAGGCCTTTGTGACGTATCCGTACTTGTGATTCGTGAATGGCGGATGTTGCGCTGCGAGTACGTGAGTGGGCGAGCGTGCGGCCAAGTTACAACGTTTCGAAACTACCCTGCGTAGCTTACGACTGCAACGTAGGCTGCTGCAGTGCTGTAATCGTGTTTTCGCTATGTTCTTAGAGGATTTTCTTCCGCCTTCCCTTTGTTCCCTTTGGCCAGATCTGTATTCTGTTATAAGTTATATTCGGGCGGTTTTACATTCGTGTACTCGGCACTTGGTTCTTCATTTTTTGCCTATATTCGTACCGTACATTCCATTTTTACGTGGCCACCTACCGCGTACCTGGTGGTACCTACGTTTTGTTTTGCTTTTCCTTCATTCCTCCGTTTTGCGTTTTGTTGTTTGTGGGCGCGTTTTTTTTTTCTAATTTTTTTTTTTTTTTCTAATTTTTTGGCATCAGCCAAACTTTTATCAGACCCGTTTTGTTGGCCAAGTTTGGCCGTAAATTACGCTTTTCCTACATCTTACAAAATATCTTTTCTAACGTGATAACATTCTTTTTTATTTCCACTTTTCTTTCTTTCTTTCTTTCTTTCTTTCTTTCTTTCTTTCTTTCTGTCTGTCTGTCTTTCTTTCTTTCTTCTTTTCTTTACATTACTTTTTTTTTTTTTTTATAGTTGTTGCATAGTAAAAAAGAGAAACGCGTACTGCTACTTCGCGTTACGTCACGTCACGTCACGTCGCTCGTATCGTTTTCGCGTCACCCGACGCAAATAATCGAAAAAACTTTCAGCGCCTTCGTTTTGGTTCACCTGTTTCAGGTTGCTCGCTCGACGAGTTTTTGTATCCGGATTACGGCTTATGGCGTGTAATTTAAAAAATTCAAATCGGCTCGGCGAAACGTCAAAAACACTAAAACAGCCGACATTTTTATACGAACCGCGTGATTTTGATAAGTTGCGGCTTATACGAGGTACTATGTGCTGCGGAGTATAACGTAGGGGACAAATTTTAAAATTTTACTTAAAATTCTATGAAAACATTTTTAAAGGAACGAATTTTTGTAAACGGATACCGATACTCGTATTGTGTTAAACCGACACAAACGCCTATCTAAGTGCAACGTAATTTTTTTTTTTTTTTTTTGGTGCGGGGGGGAGATAAAAAAATGAATCGAATAAATACTAATGTGGTAGTAGACTAGTAAACAGCGTGGTACGTAAATTACACGATTGTAACGAACTTTGTTGATGTCTGTCCGGTTGCTTTCACCCTATTGAATTGAAAAACAAGAGCAAACGCAAACGCAAACGCAAATGCAAATGCAAAATACAGCTTGGTTAGATTAGGTAATAAGTATTGGATAGTGTATGGAACCGATAATGGATTATTCGTCCGTAGTTGGACGCGCAAAATGCGCCGCGTTACACGTATAAAAAGCTGTGCCCATTGCTTAACCAAGCTGCCTAATGCCTACGCTCATCATCATCATCATCATCATCATCATCATCAGTAGATCTCAGTCGCTGCTTACGAGCCTTATTGCACCGAGAAGAGCGCGCCATCTGTCACGATCCTGTTCCTGTGAAGCAGCTCCTACCACAGAGCTCGTTCGAGCTTCGATGATGTCAGACCACCTGGTCGGTGATCTGGTGATCTTCCAATCCCTCTTTATCCAGGAGCCTTACCAAGGAGAGTGTCTTTTTCGAAATTTGCGACTTCTCTCCTGGTCACGTGACCGAAATACCCTAGAAGGCGTCTCTCGCATAAAATACTTAACCCGACCGGAATCCTGCCGTATTTTGTTGACGATTGAAATGCTGGTTCGTCGCGCTGTCCGGGGTATCCTCAGCATCCTTGGCCAGAGCCACATCTCAAAGGCGTCGATTCTTCTTCGTCTATCGTCCGCCTTTAATGTCCACGTCTCCGCGCCATACACGAAAGCAGAGAAAACAAAGTGATCTACAATGATTGCCACTCCTGTGTGGCCTCGTCGTTTGCCTGACGAAAAGACGAAGTTTCCCTCGCCTGATGTAAATTCGCCGATGGTATTCCAGCGGGTTTCACTGATTCCTAATATCAGCGACCCTACTTTTTTCATTTCATTTTCGACTACAGCTAACTGACGTGTAGTCGTCTTCAGGCCACGTACACTCCACGTGCCTGTCTTGCTGATATCAGCACCCCGACCCCATTCAAGGAGCGCCGGAACTCGGCGCCGTTTAAATTAATCGCACTCGATTAGGTGTTTGTTGCGAAAATGACCGCTATGGGTTCGCAAGTTCTTCAGCGGTAGCCAGTTCATGACCTCAGCGTGGAGAAATCAGAACTGTTCGTACGTGTTGATATGTGAAGAGTGAATTATAGAAATATTAACAGCGCGTTACTATGGACCAGGAGGGGGCAGGAGGAGGAAAATTTTGCCCTGGTTGCCTTCGGGTCGCCTCTTACAGCAGACAGACGCTCGGTCCCGTGAGAAAATTCTACTACCCGTTCCCACACGGGGTTATATGCCTACGCTACGGTTAGAAAAATTATAGATTAAAGAATGAAGAACACCGAACAAGTAGCTATAACTGCCGCTTCGAGTTTTGATTTGGCGCTAGGCCGGCCGCCGTCGTGCCGCATTCAAATATTACTTGTACCCGGATAGGCAGTAACTACTACCTACTACCTAGCTGCTATCTGTACCTACTTACACTATTTATTACCATCTACCATCTACCATCTACCATCTACTACCACTTAGAACGCGCTTACTTATGTAAGTAGTTGAAAGTTTTATAATAGTTATCGTAAGGTGAATGTTGGTGTCTGAACGTCGCCGCGTCGGTTGCGTTGAAAGTTGAAAGTTTGAAAACGATCGCAGCGTCAAAAGCGTAATGTGGCTAATACGTAGATTATGTAGATGTACGCACGCACGCACGCACGCACGCACGCACGCACGCACGTGTATTAAGTATATATTGTTTATTGTTTATTGTACGTACTGGTATATGGTATGCGGTATGTGTACTTACGCCTCGTGCTTAAAGACTCGCTTGAATATTCGATGGTAAAATGCGATTGCGAATGTTTTCAAGTTTCGTACAAAGGTTGGCGGCGAGCACGGCTTACTCGTACGTAAACGAGTCGCGTCGAGTGCCAGGTGAAATAGTTAGGTATTTAACGTAAGCCGAGCTCATTTGTAAAACGTAAGTAGGCCGAATGCCGCTGGCGGATAGGCAACCAGATAGATGGCTCGGTGTGTATGTATAAGTCTACTCTATACCTACTCGTACGTACGTACAGTATATTTAACACCGGTAGGCGCGGAAGACGAGGCGTGGTGAGGCGGGGCGAGGCATGTCGCGTTCGTCGATTTTGTAAACAGAGTACAACGGAGCTCGGTAGCGGGGTAAACTTTATCATATAATTAATCGCCGCGTCGTATCCGTTAGTTGATCCGATTTAAAGCTTTCGAATATTCGTAATATTCGTCATCGGTGTGGTGTGGCGTGGCGTGGCGTGGCGTGGCGTAGCGAAGCGCAACTTGGCGTGCGGGTGGGCAGGCGGGCGGACAGACGAACGGACGGACGGACGTACGGACGGACGGGGCGCACACAGCAGATATGAGCTACGAGATGAGATATTGTACGCGTATACAAAAGTACTAGCCTAGGTAGGTAGGTAGGTAGGTAGGTAGGTATCGTTCGATGTTCGACGACGCGACGTAGCAAAGGTACAAGCCTACAATGGTATAATTATAGGTACAACGCGTACCTCGGTAGTGCGTACCTTACCTACGTACGCCTGTTAGATTTGTGCCTAGTTGCCTGTTCGGCTGCTGATGTACGGAGGCAACGCGACGAGAGCGACGCTATTTCGATTGGATAATACGTAATTTCGTTATTTAGTTTCGTCGTGTCGCGTCGCGTCGCATCGCCTCGGTAATCTAATTAATTTTCTAAAGCGTAATTCAATTTACAGCGGGCCCCGTCGCGTCGTCGCCGCCGCACAAACGTCAGCTGCGGCCGCTAGCGCTCGTATCCGTAGCTTCCGTACTCGCTTATCCTATCCCTGGCTCTATTGCTCGTGCTCGTGCTCGTGCTCTTACTCTTACTCGTAAACGTAAGCTTTTATTAAGCGGTCCGCATCCGTACTACACCGCAGGTGATACGGTACGTCGTACGTCGTACGTCGTACGTCGTACGTCTACGTCTACATTCAAAATTCAAGCGACACGCGCCGTAAAAATCAACACGCTGGTTTTGGCTGATTTTTGCATACGCGTCCGTAGATATTACTCGTATGTACGTACTTAGACGTGTAAGTACGCCGAGTGTGTGGCGTGTATGGTGGCGAACTGCGAACTGCCAGCTGCGATTTCTTCGTGCGCGCTAGTGAATTTCGACGAACCTCGGTGGTTTTTTTTTCGTTTTTCGTTTTTCGTTTTTGGTTTTTGGTTTTTTCCCCCTCTCTGTTCTTGGAAACGGAACGGTCATTACCGAAAAGACGCGCAGTTTGACAGGGCGGAATCTAGGTGGATGGTTCACTTTTAGATTGGAAGACTGTCGACAAATCGTGGCTTTTTGGACGGCGAATGCATCGAAAAATTCGCTACAGCCTAGCCTGTTTAGTGTCACGTCACGTGCGTACGGTACGTTGACGGATACCGGATATAGCTCGGCGTGTGTGTGTGTGTATCTGCGTATTTATGTTCGCGCGTCTGGCTGCTTGATTTTTTCACCTACGTATATTGGCTGACCGCACGTATAGGTATTTTACGTTCGTGTACGATACGGTGCGGCTGGAGGTAGACCAAAAGAACCCCATCTCGACCTGCGATAACATCGCGATCGGCTTCAAAAAAGGTGCCATTCGTTTGCGCTACCTTTGTATCTACTGGGATGCGTCGCTCCCCTTCCCACCAAGATATTGAGGCTTAATCTTGTGGAAGGGGAGGGGGAGGGGGAGAGGCTGTAGACACTGGAGCCCCCCACCCCACCGCCACCACCAACCACTTGGGCGGACGAAGTTGAAATAGGTGGTGCCGCCGCCGTTATGGGTGCCGCGAACCCTATCGTTTGTGCTGCTTCCCTTCCCAAAATATCGAGGATTACTGTAGAAGGGCGAGGCTGTGTGTCCACACCGCGTTAACGAGACCAAAATTGATGCTAATCTATTAAAATTGTTGCCAATCGTTTGCGTTAGGTTTATTCTGGACTGTGCCGCAAACCTCGTGCAGGCGTACCTTTGTGAAGTGGACCAGATACACATCACGTCATCGTAATGCGAGGTGCCACCAGTCAAAACCAACGCAATTGCGAGCAATGAATTCTTAAAATTTTAACGGAAAGCGAGAAAATAAATTTGTCGGTTTTGTTGTCGCATCTCCGCCGAATTTGACGCGCGATAACCATCCGCTCGGACCCTTGGGGTTCGCTCGTGCTTTATAAGTGTACGAAAATTTGTTTTTTAAATTTTCACAAACAACCAAAATCACTAACTGAACGGATGGTAATCTGCTAGGTCCACCTCGCCTCGCCTCGCCTCGCCTCGCCTCCTTCGCTGCTTTTCACGCATCAAACCAACGACTCCTTCGAAAAAAAAAATTTTACAATACACTACACTACACACACTGGTTTTATCTAGCTCCAGAAGGCTCCTAACCCAGATTCCATTCTGCGTGGCTTATGCCTTGTTCGACATATACGTATGTAGAGCCGGAAGGAAGAGCTATACCCGATAGCGGTATATTGGTTGCTAATAAACAGATATTTACTCGACTTTACGATAAAATTTGTCGAAAATAAAAAGTCATCGCCTTATGTTACGATCGATTTATCCGTAGTATTTTAGTTTCGCATTTTACTAAAAAGTGGTTAACGCGTTTTTCGTTTATCATTTCAGGGAAACAAAGTAGCCGTGAAGAATCTGAACAAATCGCGTATCGAGTTAACGCGATCCGTTCTATTGGAACTGAAACGAGTAAGTACTCTAACTACGTATAAGTAGATGGTTGAAAGCGGAGTGTACGGGGCTTTGCGGCGTGAGATTTTTTTACTACAATAAAAATGTGGTTCGATTGTAACGTTATCGAAATAATGTTCGCGATTGGTTTGCTTACACCGCTTTGGCAATACCGAGCCGCATATCGACTTCGCAGCAAAAACTCTCCATCTCCATCTCCATCTGCCAAAGGCGGCCGTTTAACGTGAGACTATTTAGACAGGTGCCGAGACGATAGCGAGCACCGACTATACTCATTCGAATACGAGTTTTCTATCGCGCTACCTTTGCTACACTCTCGATCAATGTTTACATCGAACCGACGAACCGACGAATCGACGAAAAGCGCCCAATAAATACAAATTTTAACAAAAGAGACGAGAGCAATTGAAAACCCATATGTCTGTGCTATCGGCGGAAAATGGCAAAACGATCAACCGATTATACGAGTATTTATGCACCAAGCCACCAACACAGATACGTACGTGTACAATCTGCAGTGGACATTTACCTCGGTAATTGGTAGCCAGTGGTAGGTATACCGAGAATTCGATTTCCGATAACTAACCCGGCATCGTTCAATTCTTACGTGAAAGAAATTACCGCTGTACAAAAATATATATACTCGTACGTAGGTTACGAGCGAACCCGAGAGTATATTCTTGTTCTGCCCTGCTCTGCCCTGCCCTGCCCTGTTCTTCGCTGCGCTACCGTGTTTCGTGAGAATGTTAATAAACGAACCACGAATACATTCGCTTCGAACGAACGTACGAAAATTATCTTATTTTGCGAAATGCGAAATTCTTATTTTGCTTTGGAATACGTACTCGCTGTACTGTTTTGTACTGTACTGTACTGTACTGTACTGTACGCGGTACGGTACGCGGTACGGTACGTGCGTCGCTGAGATTATTGGAAATTTGTCGATACCGTGTTTTGCAATACTTTTTATAGGCACACCAACGCCAACGAGTGGGTAACTACATTTCTCTCTCTCTCTCTCTTCAACCTTCTAAGTACGCGTACCTACACGTCACGTCGTACACTCTTGTAGGTTATAAATCTACGTACCTATGTACTATGTAGATGAACATTGTACGTAGCTAGTATATTATGGTACCTACAAAGTAATACGAGTCGAGTGCAAGTGCAGATCTAGCTAGACTCTAGTCGTAGATACGTGTGACGATGAAGTGTCGCCTGCGCGATACAAATCTAGCCCATGTGTACTACGTTACATACGAGTATGTATATGTATGTACGAGTAACTGTATGTACCATTTACCTATTGTACCTACGTAGTACGAAGTACGTAGTACCCACTATCGAGGCTACCTACTATGCACCTGTTACCTACACGTATGGTAATGCACGTTTACGTACAGTATTTACAAGGCTGCTGAATGCCGGATATAGTAGATTGTATCTGCGCGTATGCGTAGGCTGCGCACGTATATCGGCGTCTAAATGACTACTTAAGCAGCGTGCGAATACATTTTTACACAGATACAGTAGATAGAGATAAGGCTCGATACAGCATCAGTACAATGAGTTGGATACAGGTACATATGTATTCAGATCCATTGGAGATGTGTGCGAGTAATCGGGTATACGAGTAGTACTCGACTGGTACTCGGACTCGTTCTCACGTACACGTAATTTAACGAGTGCGAGTAGTAACTCGGTACTTACTGGTACCTACTCGTAGTCTTATTCGTTATTGTTATCGTTTTCGTTTTCGTTTCCTTTGTTTTCATTCTTCGGGCCGACACACAATGACCTTGGGTTGGGTATTTTTAACATAATTTAGCCGATGCTAGGTAGAGGTACATATGCAACAAGTATTCCGATTGCGTTCTACTACTCGTAGCCGAACCAGTCAACTTCCGCAGTCATTTCAACTCACTCTTACAGTTCTCTACTCTCTAGTACCCAAATTAGCCATTAGCCATTAGCCATTAACCAGCACCAGTTATCGTGTACCAACGAATGTAGATTATGATATTATGATATGGACGAAAACGAAGTGTAAAAATTGGCGCCTGCGCGGATGTGCTGCGCATCGGTATTACGTACTACGCTCTCGTCTACGCAGTACTTATACTATACTTTTAACTCGAGCAACTGATTATGATTTTCAGATGAAAGATTTGCACCACGACCATCTGGCACGGTTTTATGGCGCTTGTTTAGATCCGCCGCACTGCTGCTTTCTTACCGAATACTGCCCTAAAGGAAGCTTACAAGATATTTTGGAAAATGAACAAATAAAATTGGACTGGATGTTTCGTTACAGTTTAATGCACGATATCGTCAAAGTACGTACAACATTACATTAGCCTACCTTTCTACCTCTATCTGTTATTTAGGCGTAAACTTAGCCTACTCGCTTACGCTGCACCGCCATCGCCATCGCCATATGTAAAACAAACCGAGATTACGGAAAATGATCTCACGATCTCGGAATATCGGTGTATTATATAAAAATGATCTCGGTATGAACGCAAATAACATATACATGTGTGTGTGTGTGTGTGTATTGCGGTAGAGACAGTCCCAATGTTGGATATCACAATATCAATCCGAGACCCGTTGTGGGTCTCGGATTGTTTTACCGTGCTTTCGGGCATTTCTGGGCAAGTTGCATACCTAACAGTCGTTTGGCAAATGGAAAATTTTTGCATGGGTCTCGGATTGTCTCTAGCGTACCTTCATGCATACAGATTCAGTTCACACCATCACTCATCAGAGTGCGCTGCAAATTAGTGTATGACAATCCGAG
>FIZR01026494.1:0-18292 GCA_900060175.1 Ferrisia virgata
GGGGGGGGGGGGGGGGGGGGGGGGTAATTAAAGAATTGTTTTTTCAAGAATTTTTCTTCATCATCAAATAAATTTTATTGCTTTAGAGGATTTAAAATACATGAAATATGTTCCCTTTGATAAATTTTTTTTTCAGAATCGATTTTTTGTAAAAAATTTATTTAAAAAAACATGAAAAATTAGCCTTTTTGAGTGCTCCCGAAAAATCGACTATGAAAGATGAAATTGAAATATTGCATTTAATCGTCCGGAATTCATGTCCTACATCCATTTCAGGAGGGGGAGGGGATCAAATGAGCAAAGTGAGGAGTTTTGGTGGTTTCTTGTTTTTGAACTGTGCCCTGTACAGTCTCTTCAACTCCTAACAGAGTAGCACTTTTTTCGAACAGTGGCTTACCATCTGATTTTTCTTTAATTGATCCTCAAGGACTGCCACTTACGTGTAATTTCAAAAAAGTAAATTTTAACCATTACTTTTGTCATTAATGACACGAGAAAACTTCGTGTTTATTTCATTTTATTTTTTTTTCTATTTTTTACAGTCTTGAGTATTATGATTATATAGGAAGCACTTGCAGCTACGAATTAAAAGCATGAAAATTACTCAAAATTTTACCAAAAACACCCAAAATTCATTAACTAAATTTCTTTTTTTTTTTAAATGTTCATTTAAAATCTTCGTTTAAATTGAAAACCAGTGTTATGCGAATGCAAAAAAAAAAATACGAGAGTTTCATTCTATGTCAAGTTAATTTTACACAATTTTTTTAAGAATTTGTTTTTCATGTTGATATGTCATTCGGGTTATTCTATTCTTTATGTGTTTTTTGGTTGAAAATAACTTGTATCTGTATGTACATTGTGTCTAGGTAGTAGGTACTTCACTTAAATGAGAATAAGAAAAAAGTATACTTGAAATTTGAATTGTTTTCGTTAGCTCCTTTTTTTTAGTCGAGCATTTATTCAAATTCATTTACATAGCACAACGTTCCTTTGAATTATTCTTACGTGACGAGACGAAGAGAGGAGGGTGGTATCTTTGCCGTTGTATAGGGGTATTTTTTATCGCGTCGGTTGAGGTTAAATTTTATTTATGAAAATGCTGTTACAATGAAAATTTATTGAACTGCATTTACGAGTAGATGCAAAACAATATACAGAATATATTACATTCGTATAGGTGACAATTATTGTTTTCCACAACAAATTACCCATAGCTAGAATAATGTTTATATACTTGGACGTCTTCTGGTTTGCAGTACTAAAATTGCTGCGTGTAATAGTCGAAACTGCTGCGGTGACAAATCCTGCTTCTTGAATATAATATGCACATTAATAGGTACGCATTTCATGTTATCGTTGGTCGTATAAAGCGCCATAATTGTCGGGAAAGTTCTCGGTATTTGTATATGGGTATGGTACATAGATAAATTAACGGTACTATTACGAAACAGAATACTACATGTGCTTACTTACCACACAGTGCATACATATTTAAACTGTTAGTAACAAATAAAATAACGCACGCGTACCTTGTCTCATTCGTATTAACCAGATTTGTATTTATGGCTATATAAAGACGAGACTAGCTCAACGGTCAACGGTCGATTTCATCCATACAATGATAGTCGAAACATAGTAAATATTTAATTTCTCTTTCATACCTAGACCTATGTAGCTGGTATCATTAGTAGAATTACACCTTGTAGGTATACATAGGTGTTTTTGGTATACTCGCTGTACCTTTTGTAAAGAAAAATGCACCAGGAACGAGAATTAGGGCGAGAGTTGATATTAAAATAGTGGTATCATCAACAACCAGATGTTTACGAGACGTGGTGGCAATGAATGGTTTATTCGTAAATCGTCTCTTGTTTAGCTTGCTGCAAACTGGCTTGTTTATTAGTCAACATAAATAACGTAAGTGTCGCACTGGTTGCCATCTTGGTAAAGTTGAAGATAACGCGACTCTGGGATCGTTGATCGGTATAAATTAACCGTGCAAGCTGAAGAGCATTGTCGTTCCGTTCTTCGGTTGCATATAAATATTTTTGAAAAAGATGGAAAAAATAATAAAATTAACGGCATGCAAAATCGATTGTAATAAAAATGGATAAAAAGCTATACGATGATTTCGATTGGTTTTCTGATAAGACCTGAAAAGTTATCGTATGTGTTTGCATATGAATGATAAGGAACCAAATGGTAAATATGTACGTATCTTACACGATGAAAACTGTGGTAAAGATAATGTCGAAAGGAAACGGGATTTTTATACAGTGTTGCTTACTAATGAATGGTCCAGATTTTAAAAGTTGGATGTAACGAGACCTGTGAGAATATTCTGAAGTGTTACGTAATCCTCACTTGCTGTGATTTTTGCATTCGTATAAAAAGGCATGGTTTGGAGGTGAAAAGCACAAAATCACCCTTCTGTAATCTTTTATGTAGACCTGGCGTGCAATTTTTTTATAATATATTAAATGAAATTTCAACCACCTGTATCAATAAAGGGGCAAATAGAGGCTATGGAACGGTTTAAATAACTTAAATGTTTATATTAGAGAAGTCAGTGAAAAAAAAAAGCATCCAGTGATGCTTTTTCCTAATCAACATTGCGAAAGGGTTCAACGGGGCCAAAAAATTGAAACCTCCAAAAGGCACATCTAATGCCCTTACTTAGTGTACATACCTAATTTCAACTTACTTGCTCAATTTGGAGGGGAGTTATGCGAAGAACAAACTCAAAATACAAGAAAAAAACAACCAAAAAACCACATATTTGGGTCTGTGAAGTGGTGAAATGGGGCTGAAAAGTTGAGAAACGATGGGATTAACCCATTCACCTGGTCGACATGACCTGACCAACATAGGCCTACCAGAATACTTTACTAAAAAAATGAAAATAAATGAAAAAAAAATAATAATAATAAATTAAATAAACAAAGTCACCGATTACATTTTTGTTTCTTTACTTCCCTCGCACCACCTCTCTGCCTTTCTTTAAACTTACGTCATTTTAAAGAGAAAAAAAAAAATCGCGAAAAATTAACATTAATACGATGTAGATAAACACTTTATTTTTGAGGAGAAATCACCTTCTACAAGGATCAAATAACAACTGTGTCGCTGGCGTACCGATCACGAATATTATCGACTTTTTATCTTGGCGAGGAGATAGGGGAAAAACAGCCCTTTTGTCAAGGTCAAAAAGGGAGGAAACCCCCATATCTTCCCTCCTAATTGACTTAGGAGTTTGATTTTTGGATATGTTATACAACTTTAAATTCTCTATCGATTGGCTTACAAAAGAAAAATTTTTGTGTTTTTTTACCCCTCAGCACTCCTTCCCTAAATTGGGACATGACTGAATTTTTACTCAAGTTCATCCCCATTCATATATATCTAATCCGCCGTCAAACTAAGCTGACTGATCGAATTGGAGAGATTTTGGTCGGTATCGAGCATAGTAAATGATTTTTTAATGTTCGGGGAAAAAAATAATAAAATAAAATAAAAATAAATATCTGGTATGGCTAAAAATCGTCTCAATGATCTTTCAGGACCCCAAAATGGATATTGTTGATATCCCCCCGCCCCACCACCACCACCGTTGGTCGGTCTGTTCAATTTAAATTGAGCCCTCACCACTACACATATAATTATTATAAACCAATCAGATTGCTAGAAATTCAATACTGAGCAGATTCATTTTTCCTCTCTTCAACACCTTTCTAAATTTTAAGCTTTGTTGAAATTTGATTAAAGGTCGTTCCTACTTAAATACATGTAATTTTCTACCATTTTGAACTTTTTTTGTTGAAATCGAGCGTATTAAATGAGCTTAAGTGATCAGGAAGAGGCGATAAAAAAATTAAAATGAACATTCAACTTGCATAAAAATGGTATTGATGGTCTTCTAGGATCTCAAAAGGGATTTTGTTGATCCCCCCGCATCTATCGCAGATAGAAAGATTTGTTTTCTTTTTTAATAAGGTCTCACATTGAGCTGCCATTTTGTCATAAAGGAAATTAAGATGATTTTTTTGAAATCGATCACAATTGAAAACCAACAGAAAATCGTACTAAACGGAAATCCAGTCTATGGCCATTCCTCCTCCTCTTCGACAGCCGTTGTAATTGATTTTTTTATTTTTTATTATTCGTTGTACTACACAGGTAGTTAATCGGCGTAATATTTATTTAAAAATGAAAGAAAGCCAAAAAATGGTTTAAATTAGAATCCTGGCGAATCAAAGCAGAACCTTTATTCAAAGCCCTCCCCCCTCAATTTTAGAAATTAGAAAACTTTTTGGAGTATTTTCAACTCGCCCACAAGCAAGTACTTCAATTTGAACGAGATCCAAAAAATTTTTTTTTCGTTTCCCTTATACGACCGTGAACGTTGTGCTTCCCACGAGAGTGCCGTAGAAAACTAACGTATCTTTACGGGCTCAATACAACGGATGGTCTGTTCTTATTTTTTTTTTTGATAAAGTTTCACCAGCTTCAAATTATTTTGAAATCTTAACGATATATTTATGAATGAATAACACATTTATTTTGAAGAAGAAATCCCATTGTAGCTTTGAATTTTCATTACAAAATGGCCGCTCAAAGTTTTTAAAACGCCACAACTAACCGAAAAATTACCTAAAAATTTTGAAATTTTTTTTTAAGATTTCACTGACTATCTAAAATTTACGTATATAAAAAATTCTAAAATTTTTTTCTGCAGAGAAAATCAAAAAAATTTAGAGAAAAAACACATTTTGTCTACTTTTTCCAAAAATACTTGCTGTAGCTAGGAAACGAGTTGGAAATTTTTATCAGTGTTTTCTCATTACGATTGACCTCAGTGGTAAAAAGTGTAGAAACGATTGAAATCGGTTTCTAAGGGGCAAATTTTCTTGTACTTGATCTGCTATGGTGCAACCTTTTCCAAATCAGTATTAAAAAACGCTTCAACAAAACCCCCTACGCATGGATAAATTTAACGCTGAACGTTGTGAAATAAACTTTCAGGTTTTCTCCTTAATAGGTATAATATATATTATAGGTATTTAAATCGCACTTATTTCGTGTTAAAGTTGATTTACACGCGAAGGTTTCAAATCGATGGCTTCCGTAGTGATAATTTAACTTTATTGAACTATTAAATGGTCTCGGCGTGGTTTCAAGAAGCATCATCATTTGACGTTAATTACGTGCATTAGTAGACAATAATGCTGCCGGTTGGTGTTGGTTTATTTTGGGAATTTTTTTTACTTCGCTTATACGAAACGGGCCAGGTATACTTTTATAGGTCCATATTGTCTACAATTGGTCTTTCTCTTCGGTGTGTAAAAATTTGCAAACTACTTTTACTATTTTTTCGATTCATCGTGTCGATAAAACTATAGACCAATGATGGAAACAATTTAAGATACCTATGTACATTTTAACTGCTGGAATGAGCGATGACCGACTTGTCAAGAGTGAAAGAATCACCACAGGCTATATACAGATAGGCAACTGTTTTTACAACGTAATTTATCCATTTTGTATTCTGCGTACCGAATACGTTTAACGGTGCAGATCGCAGCTGACACTGATGGCGAGTTTTGTTTTATGGTACACTATATTAAAATAACGTATTTTTATTACCAAGAAGGAGTATGTAATATGAGTATAATTTTGATAGGTCGATGGGCGGAGGAGGGTACTGCTGACTAGACATGTATCTATTGAGGAAAAATTGACGTTGTCGTGGGTGGGCATTTTTACATATGTCATGGGTTTTTAGCCTGATTTAGTATGCGATATTGTCAATAAAAACCAGACTATTACGGTTTATCGACCTATGGCGGTTGAGGAGGAGGAGGGATACCAACAAAATCCGTTTTGGGGTACTAGAAGACGATTACGACCATTTTTGGCCATGTCAGATCTTTATTTTTATTTTTACCTCCGAAACTGGTTAGCTCAATACCGACCAAAATAGATCAAATTTATTAAATAGGCCTGGCTTGGTGGCGAATTTGATATTCTGCGGTGGGGATGATTTCGTGTAAAAATTCAGATATGCCCAAATTTGGGGGAGGTGATGCTGAGGAGCAGAAATTACAAAAATTATTCCTGTTTGAGCCAATCTGTAGACAGTGCCGAAGTTACACAACATATCTGAAAATCAATTGTCTTCTTGACCTTGAAAAAGAGCTGTTCCTCCCTTATTTCTGCTCCAAATTGAGGTAGGAAGTTGAAATTTGGCACGTATACTTAGTAAGAGCCATAGATATGCCTTGAGGGAGGAGGGGGGAGGGTTTACTTTTCAGATGCATTGCTTCTCCTTGTTCCTCGCATAACTCTTCTCCAAATTGACCTAAATAGGTAAAATTTGGTATATAGATCTTATATAGGTCTTAGATGAGCCTTTTAGATGTTTCGACTTTTCAGCTTCATTATACTCCCTCACCGCCTCAAAAATGTACTTTTTTGTTGGGTTTTTTTATTTTTTGAAGTTGTTCTTGGCATAATTTCAGTGCCAACTTGATCTAGGGAGTTGAAATTTGGTATATTGACTTAGCATGGGTCTTAGATGTGCCTTTTAAGGGTTTCACTTATTCACTCCGACATCTACGTGTATCCGTACTAGGGTGAGCCAAATTTTGATTTTTTTGTAAATCTGCAATTGGCCAGGGTCACAGTATTTGCGAAATGACTCCAAAAAGATGCAGTAAAATTTCAACTCTCCAACTTAATTTTTTAAATTTACAAAATTCATTTCAAATTGAAAAATTTTCAAAGAATTGAATATATCATTTTTTGAAAATTTTTTTTAAAAATAGAATTATTATACATATTTGAACACAAAATTATTAGTGTTGGAACATTTTTGCCATTTCCCCATATTTCAGGGGTTTTTAAAAAGCAATAATGTTTTAAATTTTTTCACAATTTTCTGAAATACCACGAAGGCAATTTTTTTTTGAGAAACGTCCTCCTGAAGTGAATTTAGGACTTCAATTTTACATGATTAAACGCTTTTTTTTTTTTTTTTTTTTTTTTTTTTTTTTTTTTTTTTTTAGTTTTATCTCCCATAGAAGATTTTTTAGTTCAGAAGTTACTCAAAAAAGGTTTTTTTTTACGTATTGTAAATAAATTTGTTAAAAATTGAAAATACAATTTTTCGAAAAAAAATTCATCGCAAGGGATATATTTCATTTATTTTAGGCTCTTAAAGGTGATTTTTTGTATCCTGGAATAATTGAGAACCCCTGAAAAGGGCAAAAGTGGGGAAAATAGATCTTAAATGGACGAAGGTAAGAGTACTCAGTCTATTTTACCAAAAATTTACTGAAAAAAAAATTTAAATAATATGAAAATTTGTTTGAAAAATCACTAAACCCCTCATTCTTTAAGCACCCCTGAAAACTCGTTCATGGAGGATAAAAGTGAAATTTTGCATTTGATCGCCTATAATTCATGTCCTTTCCAGAGGGGCGTTTATCAAAAAAATTTTCCTTTATAGTTTTTCAAAAGTTCTTGAAAAAACGTGAAAAGTGACATTGAAAAAAAAATCCTGAAAAAAGAGGTAATGGTAAAAATTCCCCAAAAATGGTCATTTTTAGTTTAAATATGTATAATAATTCCATTTTTTTTTTAATTTCAGAAAAATTAAAAATTTTTTTTGAATTTTAAGTGAGTTTTGCAAGTTTAAAAAATTGGGTTGGGGGGCTGAAATACATTCTTTTAAGGTCATTTTGCATCTATTGTAACCCTGTCGTTTGCAGATTTCCAAAAAAAAAAAAACAAAATTTGGCCCTCCCTAACTTCCTACCATTGTTCAAGAAAAAACATCCATAACCGCTTTTTTTATTCCACTTTCTTAATTCATCAAAATCAAGTTCAAAATGCGATGCTTTTTTTTCAAATTCTGTGCAATGTTTTCTGTTGCAAATACGTATTAAATTTTTATTGTTTCTATTTGCATTTTATTTTTTGTTTTGGCGAAAATTCTTAATCTCCTTCAGATGGCATCTTATACATATATATGTATATATGTGTACTCGTATATATTAATTTTAGGAATTCGGCCAATGCATTAACAACTTATGAGTTTAGAATGCGACCTACCTGGACTCGCAAATTCTGGCAAATTCCCCAAATTCGTACGAGTTGAGTGGTTATAGGTATTTACCTACAATCCATAGAGTATCGATCGATCGATTGATAATATTTCATATTAATCTGGTCTCATATTTCTTTGATACTGTTTAAAAGTGGGTTACCAGGCGTATCTTATGTATATAAGTATACGAATTATATCGAACATGACTCGTCAATATACCAACCAAAATATCATTGTGTACCTTTACCAATATCACATAAGGCAGCATTCGTATTCATATCGAATACTTATGTATAGCATCGGCTCGAAATATCGACCGCGTGTCGCCTGAATTTTATTAGTCTCGTAATTCGATACATAATTAAAAATTCACGTTAATCGAATATTGTACGGTACAATTGATCGTATATTTTGCCAATAATCTAAGGCATTATTTATTTTTATAAGGTCATTGGGAACTGCGATTTTTATATAAGTACTTACATTCGGGTTATTAGTTCGTATACCTTTGAAATAGGTATTCAATTTGTTGCGGTTCGTTCTGTATGTAATAGGGACGAGTAATAAATTGAGTCATTCTTTTAGTGTTCAGTAATTTCAAGTACTCGAATGATTAAATAATAATACTTACATTTTTTTCCGTCGTCTTATCTTATCGTCGAGGTATTCAGTATTTACATTTCAATTATATCTGCGTTAATTACGAATACGATTAGTATTATGGATTTTTTTTTTTTTTTAACAATTGATATGATGTATGGAAAGTGAACGCAAACTTGATCTAAACTAAGGTAAACGTAGCCAGATCCACACCTATGCGAGAATTTATTCGCGATTCATTTGAATTGCAAATTTTTTACTGGTTTGAATTCTAATCGAGTATATTTCAAGTTGGTTTAATTACCTTCGGGTATTTATGAAAAATACATATTTACTGAGTTTTGTTGGTGAAATAGTAATATTTTATTGGTTAATTGGAGATTGGCGTGAGTTGGAGCCGGCAGGTTTGTAGGAAGGAATTTTTAAACTGTTTGTTTTCATTTTTAGGTTAGAGATAGTGACCGTGAACTTGCTTTGGTTGGCATTGTCGTGTATTGATTGTATGTCTTGGATGGAACTCATCTTCATCACTTGATTATTTTTTAAAAATTTAGTTGACGTTTGCTACAAACAGTCAACTATTTGTACTAAGAATAATAGGTACAATATTGTAATTACTTTAGAAGAAACAGGAATTCAAGAATGCGGTGAGAGTAATATCCCAATTTCAAAGTTCGTCTTCATCAATCTTGACGAATGTTGATATCAGCAAGTGCGCCTCTGGGTTGAAGTTTGAATTGTTCAAAGTTTTAAGACGTGATAAAATGTTTACTGAATCAGAACCACAGACCAACAATTTGAAGAGGTAAAGTGTGTGAGGTGGGTTTTTAATATGAAAAAAATGAAAGGAATACTGGCATAATCTGTCCTAATTGGTTGAATTGGGAAGCTGAAAGTTGAAAAATAGAAAGGATAACTAACTTGGCATCTTACATGTGTGTTTGTGTCTTTCAAAATCTTAAACCTTTTTCTCCAAACCACATGATCTAGCAACATCATTGAAAAATTGATTACTGAACGATTTCAAATAATTGAATCCTAACTGTTCTGTAACGCTGAAAGTTGCTAGTTCACCTGTTCTTTGACTTTGATAAAAATTCATCAGAAATTATTAGATGATGACGACTTTGATCATAACGACAAAGAAACTTTTATTCAGAGAAAAATTCCAATCCAACGTGTAGCGGAGGGGAAATTTTGAAATCTTTGGTGGTAGGTATTAGGTAATGGACGAAGGTGAATTTTTTCGAATTTTTCGGTCATAAGTAACGAACAGAGAAAGAATGGGCGAACAGATTAAATTTTAGATCATTGAGACTTTTAATTTAGATTTAGAAGCATACCAGAAATTTTAGTTTCATTTTTTCTATGATTTAGTTGGAGGAGGAAGGCGAGGAAGGGGGAACAATAAAATCTGTTTTGAAGTTCTAGAAGATAATTACCACAATTTTTGAACTTACGTGATTTTCATGGCAGCGAGGGGAAGGGAAAGGGGTTGCGGCCAAAACTATTTACTCCACCTGTTACAAACCAAAATTGCTCAAATTCAGCCAGTAGGTTTAGTTTTACGATAAATCAGGCATACGGGGTGTTTCGGGGTAGAAGTGAAGGATTTCAGCCGGTGACTAGGCAACACATACGGTGTTTATGTGCGTTTATTTGCCTACCCTCTGAGCCGCAGTGACTGTTGTGATCTACACCAATTCGAGATTTTTTCCAATTTCGTATAAGTTTTTTAAGCGAGTGCAGCTCGTGAACGAGAATAGATAGAGATTTAGAATTTATTCGAGGAAAAAGAGAATTTTATTTAGATTACCATGGTGTGATTACTTTTTGTAATAGCAGAGCTGGGAAGCGAGCACGTGTATCAAAAAGCTTCAATTTTCATAATTTTTGTTGAATTATTTGAAAATTTGTTCCCTTGACCCCTCAATTATATTGATGTTATTAGCAGAAAAAATTGCTCTTTTCGGTGCCGAAAATTTCATCTCTAGGTCTCGCTTGGATGAAAAATTATGTGCATCTGAATTCTCAAAAATAATGAAAAATTAAGTTTTTTCAAAATTCTTTTGGGGTTTTGATTTTTTGGCTATATTGTGCCCCTCTTGCGGATACAAAAATGTGATTTTTTGGACGATTTACGCCATTTTTTAGGTCATAATTATCAACTCTCTTCTCTTTCCTCCATTTGAGCTAGAAGGATAAAATTCAGAAGGTAGACTGACAAGTGAGCTCAAAAAGTTACACTTGAAAAACTGTATTTTTCGTATTTATTTTGAAACTTATCCAGTTGAACACTCGAGTATTTAAAAAATAGTCATGTTCAAGAGTTCCTTGTGGCATTCTATGCCAGAAAATATGGTTAAATCAGTTACATATGATCTTATGTTTAAAATTCTGGGGGAAAATCTTCAGAGTGCTATTTAATGTTGGTAGATTATTTTAATCGATTACGATTACAATTTACAAAAGAAAAAAATTCCTTTTCCTTTCCCTTCCCCATTATATTAAGGTTGTTCCCCTTTTGAGATTTTTTTTTAAAGCTCGAGGAAATTTCTTGGAGTTTATTTTAAAGTACTAGCGAAATCCTATAAAAAGTTGTGTACTTTACGACGTAAAATATGTCGAGTGAAAGGGAGAGGTCCAGTCACAGCTCATTCAATATAAAGTAAAAATTATGAAATTCTCCCTCTTGAAGGTACTAATCGATTCAAAACTGAATAGGTTTATTCAAAAAACTCAGTGAAAGACCTTTACGAAGTCTTGCATTTGAAGGAGCTTTGAAGAGAGAAGTCATATGGCATACTTTTGTTTGCTTTTGATTGATTTTAAGGTATGATTTTCTATGTATGTCATATTGCCCACGAAAACCAGGCTATTACCAGTTTATCGACCTAGGGTAACGGGGGGAGGGGGTATGCAGTATCAACAAAATCCGTCTTAGGGTCCTAGAATACCATTACGACACTTTTTGGCCGTTTCTAATATTAATTTTTTATTTTTCTTCTCCCGAAACTAAAAATTATTTGCTCAGTTCAATACCCGACCAAAATTGATCAAATTTGGGAAATAGACATCAATTGACGACGGATTTGATATCCCGGAGTGGGGAAGACCTCGGGTCAAAATTCAGTTGTGTCCAAATTCGGGGAGGGGGGTGCTGAGGGGCTAAAATAACAAAATTTGTTCTTTTCTAAGCCAATCGATAGGCAATCTAAAGTTGTCAAAGGTATCCAAAAATCAGCTTCCTAGGGGATTTAGGAGGGGAGATATGAGAGTTTTCCCCCTTTTTTGATCTTGAAAAAGGGCAGTTCCTCCCCAATCACTCTTCTAAATTGAGCTAGGAAGTTGAAATTTGGTATGCAGACATAGTAAACATTGTAGATTCGCCTTTCGGAAGTTTCGACTTTTCAGACTAATTGCAACCCCCCCGCCCCTCCTCATCACCCCGAAAATGTAGTTTTTTGATCGTTTTTTTCTCATGTCTCGAGTACTTCCTTCCAAATTAATCTAGGAAATTGTAGTATTTAGATTTAGCATAGGTTCGAGATGTGCCTTTTTGGGGGTTTCGACTGTTCAGTCTCATTGCACTTCGTCGCAGCCCTGAAAATGTAGTCATTTGGTTAATTCTTATTGCGAGCAGTGCTACCATGGGGCGAGGGCGATAAATGTGTTTCTGGCATGTAGATTTAGCTGCGTTCTAAAATGTGGCCCTTGATGGTCTGAATTATGCACTTGAAAATCACCTTCGATCCCTACCACTGGTTGCATTTCACTATCGCCTGGTAGAGGGCCAAAAGTGGTCTCGGATCAAACCAACAATGCGCTAGTTAGGCGTAGATCTTTTTAGCTCTGCAATAGAAGCCTTACAGTACCATTCTCTTTTGAGTTAGGGGTACAAAATTTTGTATGGGATATCCAACTCGAAGTCAAGCTACCTCAGCGAGTTTCGTTAAAATCCGACCTACGTTTATTTTTTCACTCCGCCCTAATATAATTATATGTTTGAGTGGTACATACTTAGGGGTTTTCGGAGAAGGGAGGGGCTAAATTTTCATCCACGTTTTAATATAAATTATATCTTTACTTATTCACCGTATAGGCATATCAATGAAATTGTGCTGAAAAACTCCAAACGTTTGTTTTTCGTAATTACGCGTTTCTCGAATTCTTTCGTTAATTATATTTTCAAGCTTGAAACTTCCACAGATATCATTTCAAGATTTCAATTTTCGTGTGAATATTTCACGTTTTTACTTTTAGTTGAAATTTTTACGACGTACAAATAATAGCAACTTTTTAATAGATAAAGTTACGAAATATTATGGTGTACTGCTTGCAAGACTTATAACTTGGAAATATTTCGACTTTTATCTTATACTGTAGCGTGGTATTTATGATACTTGTTATCAAGAATACGGTGTAATAAAATTCGGCACACTGTAAAATTAGACTATAACGTTTCATGAAGACCGCTTTTAATAAATTCATTTATAATAATACATAGACAGGTAGGTAGATAGGTAGATGAGTAAGTATTCCAACGCTCGAAAAACAGCGAGCGGTTCTAAAACCGGTGATAATTTTTTTTATAATAAACGAAAATTTCCACTTTTAAAGGTTCGAGCCAGCGAACGAGAAGATATCTTGAACTCGTAAAATATCCGCGTACGTCCGATTTGAGTCTTAATTGTGTGCCATTTCGTTACTTCATCTGGTAGTTAATTTGAAAATCTTCTCGCGAGTGAGTCTGGGTACATTGCAGACTATAATTTATCGTCCATTATTGTCGCTGTTGAGCTAAAGTACTAGAGGTGTACCTATTACCCATAGGTACGCTGGTAAGCTCATAATTCCATAATATAGCCATTATAAGCTGCTCTCGAATGATTTACCATCACCATTAGGAATACACTTAATCGTATGTGGTAGTAGAGAGGTACGATGCGATCTAAACCAAAATGCACGTTGTATCGGAACTGGAATTTTTTCCGGATGACCAGATTCAGAATCAGATGCCGAAGTTTGACGATGGTAACCGAGCGGTAAACTCGGATAGGAGAGGTAGCTTTGGTCTGTAGTATGTCACAACCATACGAGAACATGATGAGCAGTTACTGACTATTTGCTTTTACCGGCGCGCTGGAGAGTTAATTTTGTTTGTGGTACGAATTTAGGTTGAGGATTCGTACGATCGTTCGATCGTTTTTACTCTTGTTATTTTTGTTTTAGTTTTTATTTATTTTTCCCCATTTTTGTTTTCAAGTACGCGAAATGATTGTGGTGTTGTGCGGACTCGTTAACGTGTAGTGCGCATGGTAATTTGTGAATTTTTTTTCTATTCGTTCGATTTGCCATAATTAAAGTGCTTTAAACAGGTAGGTTTGATATGTGTTTCGTGTAGGTATCTAAGGGTGTTATCGATGCACGTATATATGAGTGAATTAGTATAATCCAAGGTTAACTCGTTGCACTTGATGCTCGTGCTAGGTTGCTAGGTACCTACCTAGAGTACGTTGAAATATCACGTGCTTCTTGTAAATATCCCCCTATTCGTTATTAATTATTAGCGTGTGTGTAATGAGCGGAATTTATAATACGAATTAGAATTTATCGTGAAATGGTTTCGTGATTATGAAGTCTATTGAACTGCGAGATTATTCCGGCGGATTTTCAACTCTTGGAGAATACGTACGTAGATTCCCATACTAAGTAAGATGATCATATTATGCTCAATGTACCTAGACCTACATACTCGTACTTATGTACAGGTACTTTGGTATGTTTATAAATGTGGTAAAATGCTATGTACGTTTATACAAGCATATGCCTGTAGGTTTAGGTTATATGTGGTTTTTTTTTCCCTTCCTTCTACACTCGGATGAATTTTATAGTCGACATTATTCTATATACTACATACAACGTACATATGTAAACAAGTGCCAAGTATTCACATTGTAATGCGATTTTTTTACCCACTCTTTATCTTATTTTCATCACGTATTTATCATAAACATAAGCACCACGAGTACCGGTGCAGGTGACATTGTATACTTATACTTGTATATACATACGTATAATCTATTTATCTACGTACCACGTTCGTTGGAAATTGGACTTAATTTCTTTTTCAGCTCTTCGCTTATGTATCTTGTGTATTGTGTAGGATTTAGTGGTGATATGTTTTCAATTTTTCATTCTAACGTTCAGCTTTATTGACAGTTATTAGATGGTCACGACTATTGGTATTTTCGTATGGAGGTAGTTTAATGATGGCGATGAAGATGATTGCATTGTTTTATGTATTTAAGATCAGTAGTGGAGATATTAGCACTTGGCTTTGGTAATGGTTAGCTGAACGCTTATTATTTGGGCGGTGGATACGAAATATTAAGTTTAAGGAGCTTTGGCATAAGTGTACATTAAATAAAAAATTTTCCAATTGGCTGAAATTGTTGATACATTACAAGAATAAGAAATTTATTAGATCAGGATGAAGTAAATATGTTGAAAATTTTTAATGAAAGAGATAACGTTCCAAATGTGGATGTTCAGAATGAAATCTTATACGGAAAATAAATCATTATAAGAGTGCCAACGGACATTGCGGGGGAGGGGGGCATACCAACAAAATCCTTTTTGGGATCCCAGAAGGCGATTGAGGCAATTTTTGGCTATGTCAGATATTTTTAGCCTGATTTTTCTATGCTATGTTGTCAACGAGAACCAGACTATTACAGTCTATCGGCCAATGGCTGATGACCGGGGGGAGAGGGGGATATATCACCTAAATCCGTTTTAGGATCCTACAAGATCATTAAGACGATTTTTAGCAATGTCAGATTTTTTTTTCTGTTTTTTTTTTTTCGCCGAACATTAAAATTATTTACTCCGCTCAATACCGACCAAAATCGCTCCAATTTGGTCAAACACCTCAGTTTGGTGGCGGCTTAGATATATACGAGTGGCGATGAACTTGGGTCAAAATTCAGCCGTGCCTTAATTAGGGAGAGGTGGTGCTGAGGGGTTGAAAAATGAAAAAATTGCCCCCTCTTAAACCAATTGATAGAAAATCAAAAACTGTATAACGTACCCAAAAATCAACCTCTTAAGTCAATTAGGAGGGGAGATATGTTGGTTTTACCCCTTTTTGACCTTTAATAAGGGATATTTCTCTCATATCTCCTCACCGAACGAAGCTAGGAAGTTGAAATTCTGTATGTACATTTAGTAGGGGTTCTAGATTTCACCTTTTCACAGTCCCAAATATGTGGTATTTTGATCGTTTTTTCTTATTTTTTGAGTTTGTTCCTCGAATAACTCCCCTCCAAATTGGGCAAGGAAGGTGAAATTACATATGTCCTGTCTGTAGAGACCCTTGATGTGCCTTTTGGTGGTTTCGACTTTTTAGCCCCATTGAGCCCCTCATACCCGAAATTTTTGGCTTTATTATTCGATATTAGAGTTGAAAGTTGCAAAATTACGTCAAATGAACGTGATTGAAATATTTGAGGTCTCTGGCTCCGAATTGCTTTGAAATTTCAAAATTTACATACTTACATACCGAACATGTTTAGCCTGATATTGTATGTCATAATGTCAGTGAAAATCAGGCTATTACGCACCATAGATCTACGGTGGATGGGGGGGGGGGGTATAGCAAAATCCGTTTTGGAGTTTTGAAAGACCATTAAGACCATTTAGACCATTTTTGGCCATGTCGGATATTTATTCTGTTCATTTATTTATTTTCACCGAAACTGAAAATCATTTGTTCAGCTCGATAGTGTCGGAAATCGGTCAGATTTGGGCAATAGACTTAGATTAGCTGCAGATTTGATGTTTTTTGAGTGAGGATGGCCTTTGGTTAAAATTCACTCATGTCCAAATTTGGAGGAGGAGGTACTAAGGGGGTGCAAAGACGAAATTTATTCTTTCAAACTAATAATTAGAGAATTTAAAGTTGTGGTACATATCCAAAAATCACTCTCCCAGGTGAATAATGGAAGGAGCGGGGGGGGGGGTATTCTCTTTTGACTATGAAAAAAAAAACCTCTTCTAAACGTAACTCTACTCCAAGTTACGGCTGGGAATTGAAATTTTAACATGCACATTTAGTAAAGGTCCAACCTCTGCTTTTTGGAGGTTTAGACTTTTCAGCTACCCTGTATCCCCTCACAGCCCTAAAAATATAGTTTTTTGATAAATTTATCTAATTTTTCAAATTAGTGACAAGGATAACTCCCCTTCAAATTGAGCTAGTTATTGATATTTTTGGTATGTTGATTTGATAGACGCCCTAGATGTAAAATTTGGGTAGTTTCAAATTTCCAGAAACATTGCACCCCCTCCCATGCTGTCTTAAAAAAAATGGTCTTCTGCCAGTTTTATTCAATGAATGTACTATTCGCATATTTTCTGTTACTTTACGAAAATCAGCTAAAAAAAACGACGCATTGCGATGCTTTTTTTCATTTTTATTGAATTTACTGGTGTTGATGTGTCATAATAAACCACGTGAGATTGAAAAAAAAAACATTGAGTAAAAAATGTAAAATTACTTCTTTTTTGGGCTTTTTTATCTCCAAAAAATTCAAGATATACGATTTTTTTGTCTCTATGCTATAGTTAAAGACAATTGCAAAAACTTGTGATTAGTCTTAACCTGTCTAAAATCCATTTTTTCGACGCTGTCAGAGGGCACAAAAAGGCTGAAAGGTCAAAACTTCTAAGAGGCACATCTTGTGACTTTCACTAAATCTAAAGGTCAATTTCCGAGTATCTGGTTTACCAAAAGATGCGGGACGGGGGGGGGGTAGGGGGTAGGGTGAAAAGACATACTTGTTTTGAGGTCGAAAAAAATTCCCATATCCCGCCGATGGGAAGCTGGGTATAACTTTTGATCTTTTTTTGCATCTCTATACCGCTTCGGTAAAATTTCAAACATGGCTAAATTTCGTCTCAAAGTCATTCCTACTCGCAAGACCATTGAACAAATTTTAATTTAATGGAGAAAGGGTAAAGACGAATGTCTAACATGATTTAGAATGTTCTCTGTGGTCCTTTAGGACCTTGGTACAGATCTGTAGTGAAGAAAACTGAAGTGTAATAGGCTGGAGAGATTGATAGTTTCTACCCTTTGTAGTTCTAGAATACTCTTGCGACACGCGGTGGGAGGGAATTAGCAAAATTGTTTTTTTTTTTTTATTTATTAATTTGAGTACGCTTCTTTCCGAATCTATATTCGAGTTATGGCAATTTATTATCGCGGGAGGAAATGCAGGGATCAAAAAGTGTACCCGTTCTAAATCATCAATACGACGTATTCAATCAAATTCCTTGGATTAACATTTGATAGAGAACTCACGTGGACTCCTCGTTTCCTCCAAATTAAGCAGAACATGATGAAAACTTTAAATCTTCTTAAAATAGTAAAAAATCTAAAATATAACTCATATCGAAATCTTCTATTACAAATTTATAGATCTTTGATCCGTAGCAAACTCGAATACGGTTGTCCAGCTTTTAAAATAGCTTCCAAAAAAACTTTGTCAATTATTAACACAGTGCAAAATTCAGCAT